>KN472747.1:37398-48618 GCA_000787095.1 Periophthalmodon schlosseri
AACATTGATTTCAAAATGTAAAATAACCTACTGTTGTAAACATTTGAAGTATTTGGTCTTGGCAGGAACAATGATAGGAATAGCTGCAGAATCATACTGCTGCAGCTGGAGCTCTGAACATAACTCAGAGCAGGGTGTCTCTTCAGATCATTTTAATTCTGCTTCACTCTCCTTCTGAGACTCACTTCATCTTCTGCCAAGAAAATTAGACGATATAGTTTAGGCCAGTTGTCACATGTTTGCATATGGCACATGGATTCCTGGAAAATTCCGTCTATTACACAAACCGGAGACCAGGCCTACTTGTTTATTCATCCAGAGTGGGTGTTGAGCTGATATCTAAAAAAGTCTAGAGATGTGCCATAAAATGATGTAAATGTATAGTAAATGTTTAAGTGTTTTACTTCAGATTTGCTTGCAGGTAAGGCAGACGATTTATGAACAAGAATTCCAGAAAGTATATAATTGAATTGCTCATAAAAGTACTGCTTGGCATTTATGATTAGCCCTGCAAACATGACAAAAATCAAGTTCACTACCAGTTTGCCTCCCTTGTCTTTGCCTGAAATGCTCTATATATTTCATTAAATGTATCTGTTTCTATGCAGTAAAGCAGGTAATTTCACCAGGCTAAGTTACAGGCCAGATCTGATTACAGAGTGACTGTAGAATACTGTTAGAAATACAGTACAGAATTTTCCAGGTCATATAAACCCCTGTAAATGAATAAACAAAGATAGACAAGTTTAATGCCATACTGTGGAACATTCCAGGAAAAGCAATAACACCCAGGGAGTTACATAGTGTGGCTACTTTCAGCAACTTCTGTGACATTGTTGATCTGCACATAGTCTTTCAAATATAATTCAGGATATATTATAAACAAGTAAGGTTGAGGTTTTGATTTTATTCTATTATTTTTATGTTGCTTATTGTGCATGTCTGAATTCAACAGCTGAGACAGTTACTTGTCTCTGTTGCCGTGGCTGTCACAGCCCAGTACGTGCCCTGGTACTGCCAACTCTCCACCCCCAAGCCCATCTCAAAAGCTTTGATTGTTAAAGGGCAATATCCATCACTGCACCATTGTCTGCAGTCTTATTTTTACTTAGTTTTTCTCTGATCTCACACTTTCTCTAAACTTAGCTTCTGCATTTCCATTGTAACATTTTTATTGCCAGCACTCTTCAGTAATGTGCAAAGTTTTTTGTGTGACGGTGAATTCAGGAGGACCACTGCGTCATCCGCATTGGACCATCTGGCAGGACAATCGGCGAGTGTGTGCACATCTTAGCAGCTGGCTCTATGGCTACGAACGTCCAGTGGGGAGGCAGTGGTGAGAAGCCAACAGAGAACAAAAGTACTACCCTGGATACTGTGTTCCCATATGTCAGACAAGATGAACACAAGCCATTTCCCCTCTGCGCCAAACAACAAACTCTTCTTAACGCAACAAGTGTCATCGCATGTTTTATCCTGACAGAGCCCACATCCGAACATAGATTACATTTCACACTCTCCATTAGATAATGTCCGTCATGGCTGGCTGGGTCGATGACTTGCAAAGGGATTTAGCGTCACCACTGTGGCTCTTAGTGTGCAAGATGGCAGATGCTCCCCACATTCATGCCTATCCTAACACAGACGGCAAACTAGTCCATCATCGTTATCCAAGAACACGCCTCGGGACCAAATTAAAAATTATTTCCCTTTAGTTGTTGAATATGTGTGCAGTCATCTCAAGACATTACATGAATAAGTGCAAATTAGGCCCATTACTGGCAGAGATTTTAGTTTACAGCAGCTGGTTTGTGTTCCCTTGAGATCAGCTTGTGATCAACCTTTAAATCCTTCTCATCCTTCAGCTCAATTTTTTCTAAGGAAACTGAGCTATTCCTCCATCTGTGCTGACCTGACCATGTGTTCTAGTGTGGTCAACCAAGCGTTTCCTATTTGTTGCTGCTGTCACTATTAAAACAAACTATAGATTACATTTCACAATTTGTATCCATTCGTTTTGATTTTTACTGGGTAATATTCTTTGTGTGCTTATTTAAACTTTTATTATTTTTACTTTATTATTGTATTTGTGGAAATGCTCTTGCCCTGAGCTATACTTTTTATATTTTTATGATGTATTGTTGATGTACTTTTTTCTCATATAAGTTTCTAAAACGATATTTATAGATTACATGGACAGGGATGATGCATGATGTGTCTGTAGAACTTCCTGGGTCTCTGCATGTTTACCCTTTGTTAATTTGGTTTCCCCTTGGCTTCCTCCAATAAATTTATGGCACGTTCATCTTCAGAATATGTTCAGCCTTGGGCTCCATCTATGTGTGACCCCTGTTAGGAAGAAGAAGAATGAATGATGAATAATTGAAAACAACCTTTACTGACATTAACAGGCTCTTACAGACTCAACCATGTACAGTATGATTTTGGAGTTCTGAGGCAAAACTGTATTGTTTTTAGTTTAAACCTTTTTCACAGCAAACATAAGCAACTGGTACCAAGTGTGAGCATCTCTATTTAGGGTATTTAGAATTCTGAAAATGTGTGTGTGTGTGTGTGTGCGTGCGTGCGTGCGTGCGTGCGTGCGTGTGTGTGTGTGTGTGTGTGTGTGTGTGTGCGCGCGTGCTGATCAATATTGGACCAAACTGATTTGAACTGCTAACTGTGTAAAAAATGTATTTTTAAAGTGAATTCCAAATAAAACGGACCAATGAACCAAAAAGGTTCCACTTGAAAGGAGCAGGACTAAGTCTATTCAAAGGACATTTCTTACTTTAAACTTTGAACCAGTCTAATGTGATGTTTCTTTTTTAAGGAAAAAAATGTGTTCTTGAATATACTTTTCGTAGCTACACAGGCTTTCCATCTTTGAAAAATTCTTTGTAGAAGCAGATTAAGCATTAAAAATGTTTTGAAAAATGAACCTAGTGGGGCATGCATTTAGTCTGGCTGGCCGGGTGGGTCTTTTAGCTTTTCTCAGCCAAGGAGGTGCATTGTGTAAACCTCGTCGCTCTAGTGCTATTGGCTATTTCTGACCTTTCTGACTTCCATCTAAAATATACAATATCCACAACTTAAATTTTTGGTTCTCAAAAAATGTGATACACTGACTTCCTCTGGTGATATTGAGGCGTATTGCAAGTGTTCGGACTGGGTTTCCCAGTTTTAATCAACATTGTATACTCTGATTTAGTGGTAGTAAATATATGGCTCTGGAGGTACAGTTTGGATACACTGCTATCACTGGTTTAAGCTTCTCTACGAAAATACTGCTCTTTTTCTGAACCACTTCATTTGTCCCCTTGTTTGTTCATTGCACTTGAGCAGCATCAATCACCCTTGTTTGTTTGAAGCGGAGTTATAAATATTTAATACAAAACTGTCAAGAAGAGCTGAAGATATGGAAATCTTGTTGGGGACAAACCAGGGGAAGTATGAGTGCCAGGGTGGGCTGTTGTGTCGTCCAGATGAACAGGAATCGATCAAATTTGGTGGTTCTGACAGGTCTGCTGACAGCTGTGTGATAAATGCAGAGCTTAGGCCTGATATGTGCACACAGTGGGACCAGCTACTACAGTATATTAACCCGAGACTGTGCGTTAAAATTGTATCCAAAGTATTTTTCATAGAAATATATCAAGTATTGTAAGTATAAATTACAAGAGGAGGTAAGGGGAAATTACTGGCCCTATGTTTTAATTTTAATACTTTTTTAATCTCAGTATTGATTTATGTTCTATTTCTAGCTAAGTATTCAAATAGCATTGATCTCTCCATTTTGTTAAAGTGAGTGTTGTGTATTTTTTAAAGCAAGGGATATTGAAATGGTTTATGCTTAAATTTTAGTCTATTATGCTCAGTTCTAAATAGAGCTGTGTGAGATTCTGTCATTTCTAATCAATAATGATCTTCTTGAGGCATTTAATTAAAAGGTCTACAGTCATCTTCTGTTTTGCACTGATTAAAAATCTGTACGGCTTATGTTCAGAAAAAAAAAGTAGTTTTTAATAACACAAAATTTAATTAAAGTGTGACCGCTCAATATGAGGGAAAAATAGTAAATCATTTCCCAGCTCTACTTCCAAAGTGTAGCCATTATGCATTGATTTCGATAGGTGTTTACTGTTTTCAAGTTGATGTCATGTATCGCAGAACAGTTTTCTTGTGGTGTTGGAGTTCAAAATGGAATTGGCACAGTTCACTTTGTCACATCAAGTGCAATAGTTCAGCTGGGTTTGTTTGGCAATCTCTTCACAATGGGGTGATTGCTCATCTATCCAAAGTTGCTGCTGTTTCTGTATTCTGTATTCCACCTTGTCATTGCAAACTTTTTCTCTCCTCTTTTCTTTTGATTTCTTGAGATGGAAAGCTATACTGTATGGGTCATTTTTTTCATGTCATCCTTGAATCAATGTATATCTCTACTCAAAGGTCATGGACGTGTGTTGGGTTAGAAATAGGGAGTGGCTCTTCTCTGGCTCTTATCTGGTCTAGAACAATGTCCCGAATGCCAGATGGGTTTGAAGACAGAGAGAGGGGCTGTTCGGTCTGAGCTGGTGGGTGCTCAGATTCTGCCTGAAGAGGAATTGCGAGGGGCCTGGTGGGAGGTTTGGTGCGCAGCCACATAACTATCGATGGTTTTTCAGAAAAATGCTTCCCGTGCTTCATCCCACTGTTATCTTTGTTGTTGTCCCAGATGCACGGTTACACATCCTCTTCACATCAGAAGAAGAGGAGGGAAAATGGGGAGATTGAGCCCACATCTTGCATACTTCGATGTTGATTCGGTAGCTTTTGGTTTTTAGTATTTGTGACTGGCTACTCTTACACAATACAATTAATGATTTAATATTGATTTTACTTTCTCTACTTTACCTTCACCACAACTTTAACTATGACATTTCTGTCTTCTATCCAGTGCTCCCCAACCTTTTTTTTTTTTTTTTCTCAAAGCCCTCTTTGCTCATACTGGAGACTTAGTGGCCCCTCCCAGCCCAAATCTGCAGCACCCACAAAGGCATTGCATGTTTTTTGTTTTTTTTTTTAATCCTTAAAAGCATTTTTTTTCACATAAACTGTTACATGATAATCTATCCCACAGGTTTATTGTCTTATCAACCATAGTATTCCATTTGAATGAAGCATAATCAAGATATAGACTCCTTTTGGCCCTGCACTTCAAACCACTACACTTTGATGCTTATAGTGTTACCCTTACAGCCTTATTGATTTGACCTCGTTGTTAGGTAACACACTGTTTCATCTGACTACAAAAAGCCAGTTTAAAAACTGTTTTGCATAAGTCCTGTGTGTGGTTTTGAGCTAATAAGTCAATGCTGCTACCTCTGCTGCTCCCGTGAGGTGGCTTTAAGGACCCTGGGGGTATGTGCTCATAAATAAAATTTAGTATTTATGAAGGGAGACAGCTGAGTGAAGCCAGTGCACTTTGATGGAACCCCTGCCTCTCCATCTCTGCTGTGCTCCACACTGCCGGGTAATTGGCCCTTAGTGTTGTTTACAAAGCTGGGTTTGAATCCTTTTCGTGAACGTCTGGAAGAGAGATGTGACAAAAGAGCATACTGATAATGTTATATGCAAAGACTAGACCAATATATTCTGTCTTTTATCTCAATGCCTCTTTTTTTGCCTAGAAAAAATGTATGGCGTAAGTACAGGGATAACAATGAAAGAGGGAGAATGAGTAGAGCTGTCAATTGTAGTTTTAGCAGTAGATAGGAAGATCATATATTCATTGAATTTTAGACATGTTTCTTTTATCATTGTTTAGCATGAGGACTTGAATGGATAAAGGTGTCAAAATATAATTGTATATACTTGGTCAGATAAATAATTTGCCAGTCCATAGACCTTATGTTACCCTTACCCTTTCTGCCACGGTCTAGGCTTATAATAATGCCTAAAAGCAACATTCATATGACAGTGTTGATCTGGCAATCTGAGACTACTTCTCAAGGCCTCTGCTTTCCCTCTTAAGCTGTTATTTTAATGGCTTCGCTTTATGGACATATCTTATACTATTTATTTATTTACTACCTATGTGTCCTCCAGATCTCCTCAGTAAACACAACAGACAAACAGAGCAGCACATCTCGTCCTTCAGTTTTATTTCTCTGCCTGCTCCTCCGTCATACCACATTAGCTAGACTTCCATGGACCATTGTTCCGGCTGTTGTGTGGACCCCCTCCCCACAAAAGCACACTTCATCCTTTAGCTTTTGCGCTGACACTCCACACCACTATTTGAAGCTCACTTTTTTCCAAACTCACTAGGGTTTTTCATGGCCTTGAGAAAACCGTAAACGTCCTAGATATGTTCAGTTTAATTTCAGAGTTTATGTGGAAAAAAACATTTACATTAGAATGAGAGCTGTAGCCCTTTTTCTGTAGTCCCTCAATATTATGACTTTATATTATTCATGTCACACATTTTTCTATTACTGTGCAGCAGGGGACAAAAGTAGCTCAGTTGGTGTTAATCATCTGATCTAAAGGTTGGTGGTTCAAATCCCGCTCCTGCATAAACATTGTTGGTGGAGCGATCAGATCCACTGGTGCACCGGTTGGCAGTTTGATCTCAGCTCCCACACGTAAATACTGTTGTTGTGATTTTGGGTTTTTGGGCCTCTGTCATGTATAATGGCTTAAGGCTTTAGAGGGACAATGGCACTGATCGACCCAAGGAGGCTGGGCTATAGATCCTTCGACTAAAGATGTGTGCTGTGTGAATAGATTACTTTAGAATGTGATTGTCTGTTACTGTGAATGTGTGCGTGAATGTGTCCATGTCCCTGTTCTACCGTGCCTAAGGACCAAACTAGATGAAAGATGAAATGAAAGATATTGCATGCATTTTCGTCATAAAAATGTTGAAGTGTTTTATGTATTTTTTGCAAGTGCAAGTTAATTTTGGTCATCAGTGTGCTTCAACTTCAGCTTACTTTGAGGAGATAGGAGAGTGGTTCATACAAAAAATAGAGTTTGCAAGTGTAGAACGAGGTTCTGGGTCAGACTGCACTCTGCTGCCTCTAATTCTGCAGGTTTTGGTCCTCTTCTTCGCTGCTCTGTGTGTGTGTGTATATGTGTGTGTGTGTATATGTGTGTGTGTGTATATGTGTGTGTGTGTGTAGGTGTGTGTGTGTGTGTGTGTGTGTGTGTGTGTGTGCTTGCGTGGGTCTGTGGAGGACGCATAGACTGATGCCACTCATAGCGTTCGGTAATGCCCCTTCCCACCTGCACCGTTGGTTTAGCAGGGAGCGAGCACTTAGCAATGCTGTCAATCAAACCTGTTGCTAACGTTAGCAGGAGCAACCTCGGGGATAGAAGGCTCCTGATTTGTCTGTTATCAATGTTCATATCTTGATTTATGGACACACTAGCAAAATAAAAATACCAGGATCATGTAGAGTGGATTAATACGAACATTTTAAGACCACCAATATGACAAGCCTGACAGCAGCAGTTATGCAGAGAGGGGTGACAGTTTTTCAGTGTAAAGTGAATTGGAGCCAGAGTCAGTGGAACTGGAAATGCGCCCATGCTCACTTTCTATTTAGAACGTGGCGGCTAGCAAGTTAGCTATGTCCATTTATATTCACCTTATTCCCAAAGTTTTATTTTATTTTGCATGTGGCAGCCCATCTTGACGGCAGATAAGTTTTATAGGAACTACAAAGCCATTTTAAAGCCTCTCAGAGAATTGGTGCATTGTTGACTTGGTGCACATGAAGACTGAACATATTACACAAATCAACCTACTTGATATCATATTTTAGCTGCAAAACTTTTCCTAAATTCTCCAATGAAATGAATGGGATTCCCATTTAACCGGAAGTGCCACCACAAAGACAATCGGAGGGCGAGAGGCGTGTGTGTTTACCTCGGAGCAGGAGAGGAGGATACAAGCAGTGCGTCCGTCCCGTCCTTGTTGTAAAAGTGCTGCTAAGCATCCTCGCCTTCCCTTGATGTGTCTCAGTGGAGCGCTTTTATAAAATGCACAGTCTGTCCTCTCGTATCGTTGAAAATAATCAAAGCGATAGTCGTCCAAAAGTATGATAACTTCTACAAGGGCTGCTATTTAAAATGTCAAGGCTCTATAACTATAACTAACTAACGATTCCTTAATGGCTCTTACACATTAAACGTCTCTGTATATTCCCGCTGGAGTAAGAGTCTTATTGTGAAAGAGTGAAACAGTGACAGAGCACATTACTGTCGAACACCTGACAGTAGAGCCACAGCAGCGTTTAAATGAATGGATGCTGATGACAATGATAAGACATATCAATAATCATAATGCCACTGCTTCACATTATTACAGTTAGGCCGATGTGAGATATAAGATATTATGTCCAAAATTCATTTCTAGATAGTCTTTATTCTTACAAATAAAAGCATTAGTATAGTAAGTAATTAGAAAACAAGAAAAATGTTAAATATGTTATTAAAAAGCAAACTGTGTTATTAAAACGTACATTAAAAAATAGTCAAGTTTAATGTGATTAATCGCAAGTTAACTCAGGACAATCATGCGATTAATCACAATTAAATTGTAATTGCCTGACAGCCCTAGTATTTTGTCGTTACTTATGGCACACAATTAGCTTCTGGGATTTGTTTTGCAGGACAGACCAAAAAGTAGTTGTGATTAGCCTGAGAACACCAACACCCGGGTCACCTTTTTGATGAGTCATCCTCACTGATCAAGAGGCCCAGCAACAACGTCCCTGGACACATCCATAATGCACCTGTAAAGTCTCCAGTCATTAGCACATCTCCACAGCTCAGGTCAGGCATTGTAAACACCAGGACTAGTTATTTGAGTTTTGTCAGCACCCATGAAACACAGGTGTGAGAAACTGGGGCCGTAGGTGGACGATAATGCAGGAAATCCAACGAGAAGGTCAGTGACAAAACAGTGAATGCTACAAAAAACTTACAGATCAATTTAGTGGGTTCATATTTTCAACAACATAAAAATATAAAGTGAACATTTAGCCTAAATGAAATAAAAATGCAACAGCACTGAAAAGGAACATAGTAGGATTCTTATGCAAATTTTGTCAGTGCTCAGGTCATGATTTTTTTTTTTTTATTAATTAATGAATTGATTAATTAATTAATTTAAAAAATAATTAATCATTGAATATATTGAGCTTTTCAAGACACCGAAAGCGCTTTACAGTGCATTATTCATTGATTTCATCGATTCATGTCAGTGGTGGTAAGCTACTATTGTAGCCACAACTGCCTTGGGCCGACTGACGGAACACGATAGGCCCCCCGACCCCTACCAGCACTCACACCCACACACCACATTTATATTAGGCAATGTGGGTGAAGTGCCTTGCCTAAGAACATAACATTTTTGCCACTGGCGCCCCACTATGGCATCTGGTATTCCCAGCTGTCTCCTGTCCAAGTACTAACCAGGCCTGGCCTTACTTAGCTCCTGAGATTTGACGAGATCAGGCTTTGACAAGCTGGTATGGCCACACTTGTATACTTATAGAAGTCAATAAATAATTGATTATTAAAGGGTTCTGTAATATACTGAGCAATGTGTATATCTTCCCGCTCTCCTCCAATTACAGTCCAATTATGAGAGTACATGGTTGTGTGTTGACTCTGCCCTGTTATGTAAGCCTGCCTCAGGCCCATAGTTCCTTGGATTTGCTGCTTAGCCCCATGTGACCCATTGCCAAATTCAACTGAAAGAAATACTGATTCATTTTGCAGTAGACTTGACACAGTCTACTGCACAGTCTACATATAACAATATAATCATGTCAAAAATACAGTTGTTAGCTCTGGGTGTTGATCCAAGTCTACTTCCACTGACAGAAGCATTGTGTGCTAAATAATAGATTGTGTAATGTCAGGGATTACAATTGTGGCAATGGCAATGGAGAGGCATGTGCACACAGCATGTAATACATTTGTAATCTACCAACTGTGTTTGTTTAGCAGTGTTATTTATGTTTACTGTAACAACAATGAATGCAGGAAGAACTAGAGTAAATGTGTGAGTACCTAGAAATGTATGCACGTCAAGGTGCATGGAAAACACACATTCACAATATGATTCGCAATATGACAAATGGTAAGAGAAAGAGAGGACGCAGCCGAGGTGTCAAAAACGTCTTTATTAGTTTCTAAAGCCAAAGGGTTTGATGCTGATGTGCCGATGCTGATGTACTAATTACAACTGCACCATTCCCAGTTTGTTTTCAATCATTTAATTGAGTTTCCATCAAGAGAAGCAAAAGTGCTATATTTTAATCAAAATGCAATCTTTAACTTTTTAGCAGAAGCTCGCAGCTAGCTTGCAAGTGACCTAATACACAGTGCATGCAATGATGAGATTATTGTGGCACGCTTTGTGTGGTACCACTGCTGGAGGAGGTGAAGCTTGTTCAAAGATTGTGTTTTAGTTGAGTATGTACAAATATTAATCCATTCTGGATCATTTTAGAATGCATTTCTGTGGAGATAAGCCCTTTTTGGTTTAATAACATCAGAATTTCCCCATGAACCAGAAGTGTTACTCACTCAGCAACCCATTGTGCATACTTCATATCACTAAGTCTGGTTACTCACAGTGTGAAGCCTCGTGCAGTGTACTAGATCATCTTATCATATGAGCACTGGCCAAATAGACCAGATGATTTGTGAGTTTGCCGTTTGATATCACATTAATGCAGACAGAAACAGTGCACAGCTGGACCCTTAAGCATATGGAATTTGTCTTCAAAAACCCTCAAAGTAATCAGCTGTACACGCTTTTTGTGCTTTTGTCGCACAGGAATCAAAGACAACCTGAACTTGTTTTTAAAGGTTTGCATCTGCCCTCAAGAGTAGATTTGCTCATCCACTCACGTATAGATTTCTGTTAATTTGATGCAAAAAAGTTCAGTAAAGTAACTCATTATAATAGGAAGTCTCATTTGTAGAGCTCTCTGCAATAACAACTCCAGCTCGCATCAAACCCGATAAGTATCACTGTGCATCTTGGTGAAAAGTCTTACTTATAGGAGTTATTTTTGTGACACAAGCACCATTGTTTTTTCTGTCATAACTATGTGGCACTCAACAAGAAGCCCACTGTTTGGCTGATATTAGCATGCAAGTTCCCTGGTATAGCACGACGCCATTTCTTGCTAGCACAGTGAGGAGAGTGTGTGT
>KN472747.1:48690-64404 GCA_000787095.1 Periophthalmodon schlosseri
GCCTAATGGATAGCTGTCAACTGTGGACGTTTGAGGAATAGCTCTGCTCCTAAATGAATGGGCGCAATATGCTGGGACATGCCGCTGATAGTGGAGATGATAGGCCTGATGGAAAGAAACACAATTGAAAGCAGTAACCCTGACTGCCCTGTGCCCTTGGGTTTGCCTGTGTCTTGCCACCTTGCAGTTATTTGTAATACTCTCAATGCACTTTACTTCCTTTACCATAACATAGAGCGGTATAGTCTCGTGGGGGTGATGGGGCCACGATAGCTAGTGCAGTTGCAACACAGCTTAAAGATTTGATTTTTGGTTTGTCCAAACCATGATCTCTCTGGGGAAAGGGATGTTGTTAGAAATAAATATTGTGTTTTTCCATATTTCTCTGAGTTAACCCTAATTAGAAAACGCTCTCAATGTGTTAAGTCTACAGCCCATAATTAGTGGGATAGAGGGATGGACAAGGTAGCGATAGACAATCAAATAGTAGTCAGCAAATGTTTTAAGTTATATCTCTCCACCAGGCAAGTTTAGTTGATTTGAAATATGAAAAATGCTAGCTGCGATTCTAAGCAGCACACCAAGGGCACATAGAGAGCCCATTGTCTCATGTACAGTGTGTTGTATGCCATAGATGACCCTTTTTGTCTCTCGCTTAGGCCTGTGTGAGGCAGATGCCAACCAGAACAATGGCTGCATCTCCAAGAAGCCGGCGGTGACTGACTCCACGGGCGCTGAAGGCCCCCATCCGCCTGGGACCCCCCCGACTACAGCTGACCCTGACGAAGCTACGCCACGCCCCCACCTGGCCCGCCTCTTCTCCCGAGATGCCCCGGGAAGGGAGGACAACACCTTCAAAGAGCGACCCTCCGAATCGGACGAGCTGCAGACCATCCAAGAGCACAGCGGAGCGGCTTCGGAGTGCGGGTCGGAGAGCCCAGAACAGGACCTAGAGTAGGCTTAGCTTAACCCTCCCTCTCCTCGCTTCTCTCTTCTTCCTCCTCCGCTATAGGTCTCTTTATTTAAGAGACAAAACAGGCCACTTTTGACCAATACAAACGTCCCACAGACTACTACTATAGCACCATGGCTTCCGCAAGCAGCAAGAAGAACCCTGGAGTCCTGGATCACATTGGAAAGATTTTTGGAGGGGACAAAAAGAAGAAGAGCAAGGTGAGGTAGCAGGACACCACCTGCTGATCACTCTTAGTTTTGTTGAGTTTTATTGTAAATTAAAATTTTGTCTATGTTTGATGGTACTCCCAAGTTTCCAAGACATTGTCCACAAAGATGTTATAACTGGACTTTGAACGACTTGGGGCGGGGTCACATTTTAATTCAATCATTTCGAATGCAGGCTACTGATTTTCTATATAATTCGTATTTGTATAATTTTGAATGGTACTGACACGAGTAGCAATGTTGTTTTGAGTTGAATTTTATTGTGAAAATGCTTTAGTCTTAAGTAAATGTTGGCATTGTTTTGTGGCGGAGTTTGTCGAGTATAAAAGAGCAGTTTGGCACAGAGCTGTTTTCAGGTACTTCCTAATGAGATCACAAAAGTTTTCCCAGTGTGAATCATTATGGTGTTTTTGGTGAAATTCTTCATAGAGACACCTTACTATTGAATTGTTTAGTTCCCTGTTGAAAGAGGTAATGACTATATTATGATGAAACCGTCAATGGCTTTCAGCTATGAACACTACGCCATTAAAAGAGATAGAGAGCCACTGGGAATATGAACAAGAAGGTGCAAGACATCCAACTACTATTTTGCTTTAGTACGACTTTACTATGCTTTAATTTGAAAAGAGAATACAGAGAAGTTTGAGCTAGTTTTGGGATCCTCTAAATGGCTAATTGCGCACATTATACTGTAGCTTTGGCTGCAAATTTACCCCGTAATTACTGCCCTCTATGTGGGATTTGCTTGGACTCAGCTATTTTGAAATTATATTGAAACTTTATGGCTACAACAGCATGCTTTAGCTAAAGCCCAAAGTCTATTATTGAAAATCCAACCACCATATCTGCAGTGTGGGGAAAGCCATCAACCTCAAACTTGAGAACAGAATATTTAATGGTTTTTGTGTTCATATTTTTGTTAACAATAAAGAGTTATGAAAAAGTTGAAATATATTGAACAAAAAATATGCATTCCCTCATGCCTTACAGCCTACTTCAACTATGAAACACAGTTGAGAATTCAGGAATAAAAAACATTTTTGCAAATGGTTTTACCAGAATCAGTCATTTAACTTACGAAATGTTACTTTGAGATTGTTCAGGGAAATGTCAGAACAACTTGTGATTTTTGACTATGTAGCTGAGGCTATGACCAATTTCTGCTGCAGTATTTTTGGTGCCAGGAAAACAGTCTGCTGCTCTCCACTTTAATGCCGTTATTACTTCGAAAAGAACAGAGCTGTTTAATCTATGTTTATGTATTCACCGTGGATTTGCCTTCTAATGATTAGTGTTGCTGTTGCAGATAAGACTGACAGGCTCGCTCCACCTCACAAGCAAACACATTTTTAGCTTACAGACTTTTCATCTTGGAGACAGCTATGATTTAGCCTCATTTTGAACCTGACCTGCCTGTCAGTCTGTTTGTGTACCAACATTCGTATATGATTTTTAAACTTCCATCACTGCAGTATTACTAAATAAATCTGAAATTATAGTCTGTTGTACAAAGGCAAAATGTGGTATCTGTGTCTCACTGACTCATTCATAACAAATTACAGAGAAATCAGTGTTCAGTTTGACAATAACTAATGTACAATCCCAATGTAAAACTGTGAGTAAAATGCTGCGTTTCAAACTGAAAACTGTCAAACTTTTGGAGGAATGTAGATTTTTGTAGTTCTATTCTAAGGGGAAAAAATGTGGCATTGGACTGAACTATGACCATTTGATTTGGATGGAGATAAGTTACCTCTTAAATACATCAAATATAACAACTGCATTATATTTTGGGATTAGCAGGCATATTAATAGTGATGGCAATGTATTATGCAAACTATATTTTATGTGCAACAGTGCACATACTGTATTACTCTACCATTATGTGAACTGGAGATGCCACCTTCTGCCTTTGAACACCAGTATTGTACCATGCCCTTATTTTGTGTTTAAAAATGCATGCTTCTTTTGTTATTTTTCTTTTACATTTTTTGCAAGGTTAAAAAATATTCTAAGGTTGTTATAGTTCTTTGTTGTAATTAGCACATTTTCAAATCAAGGTCAAAAACAAATGTTAACAGCTGTTCTTTAATCAAAGTGAAATTATGCCAAAAAATGATATCTCAGGATGTCAAAAACGAGTGGGTTAATTTGCATCGCAAAGCTAACACTGATTTGATGATTTCAAATTAAAAGCTTAATTATCTCATTATTGAAAGGAAATAAGCTTTGCATAAGAATACGCTTTTCATGCAGAACGTGAAAAAATAGCGTATTTTCTAGCTCAGTTTGCATCTGATGAATGGCAGACAAAATCGTTCAATTTGTGTTTGACAGAACTTCTAACTGTACTGTCAGTCTCAGTGTCTTTTAAGGGGAGGAACCTCTCTCCCAAACATCTCCGTGCTCACCTCAGGTTCACATTCTCTGGAAAGTTGTTTAAAACCAGCTTTGCATAAAAAAGCCTTGTCATTTGTCTATACATGTTTGTATCCGCTGTCCCTAACCTGATCCTGTTCTTAGTGTTTGGATTATTATTGCTTGATTAAATCTCTTTAACAACATCTGTTATGGCTTTTTTGTTTTATTTTATTTTATTAAGACGCTTGGCTAACAATGTATTCATATATTTAAACCAAACTTTTAATGACTCCCCTAACAGCTGGTGAAAGTCATGGAAACATGTTGTGATCCAGTCATGCAACAGTGAGCTACAGAAACAGCCAGATTTTAACATTTTGGCTTCATTTAGTGTCAGTCCAACCCTAAAGTAGCTCAAAGTTTGTAAAATGCTAATCCTAAATTAAATGTAGTCAAATATAACCATGACCAACGTGAAGATTAAGCAAATGGATTCACTGGTCTGAGAAATACTGTATTTTTGAGTATGCTAAAAGTACTGACACATGAGTATTAGCCAAAGTCTGCAAGTTGTTGGTTCAGAAATATTTAAATTGGTAACTTTCAGATTTGTAAACTTAAATTAGCCCAGTGTTTTGAGGACACAGACCTCTGAATTAACCTATATAAATTGGACAGGTAAAGTGCTTGCTACTTGCATCTGAATGGATATAAACTTAAGCTATAAACTATAGATGTATTAACATATTTTCTATGCATTGAATGAAACAAACACAAGGTATAATAAGATAAAGCAAAGCATCCAATCTCTTCTGGGGATATTGTTTTGAAATGGATGACTGACTCACAAAAGATTTTCCAGTTGTTAAGACAAAAACACATCTGAACATTCATAGCAGTGCTCTGCAAATTGAAAAGCAGATGGCTAACTCATGAATGACACTGACAAACATTTTGGATTTTTTGGACAGTCTGAGCATTACAGCTGTCTACTGCATTATAAATGACCATGACATTACAGAAATTAGTATAGAAATCTGTACTAGGTTTTACAAGAGTTGTGCATCCAAATTACTTCAGTAAATGAAAGTAGAGGTCGATGATGATCTTTCTGTGTTCACGTATCCCCATCATTAGCCATAATTATTAATATAATTTTTTTTTGCACAGTAGTTAACTGGTAAAATGCTGTAAAAGTGCACTGTGTAACTTTTCTGGGGAGGGGTTCTGCACCTGCTTGGCTCCATGGAGATGTTATTGTGCACGGTTCCACAGTATATTCATGAGTTTACACTAATTTGACCTGTAACTTGGCCTGGTGACGTCACCTCCATGCCTCTCTTAAATATACTCTGGAACATTCTAAGAAAAGCAAGACCCTCCACCAGAAAGACTGCATAAATGTAGGAGAATATGTTCATGTTTTATTTATTTATTTATTTTAACTAGCTTACTTCTAATTATGCAAATGCTGTGTATACAATGCAATACACCCCAGAAATGAAGGAAAACAAATGATCTTCAATGCTAAACACTCAATACTTTTAAACCCTGAAAATGTTTTGCTTTTAAACCCTGAAAATGTTTTGCTTGTCATTTAACATCACTTTTATGGCTGTCTAACTCTTTTCCTGTCCCAACACAGGTGGTTAATTCTCTGTTTACTGTGTATGGACCACTGCCAATGATAAATACAACCTTCACAACATCAGTTTGATTCAGAAAAGCTACAATCACTCACAAGGCATTCCCATTCTCCAGTTTCTTGATTCGAGAAACTGATCCAGCCAAGCAAGCCGACCCAGAAAATGATTGCTTTAGCACCATAATGAAAACAAACAGCTTTGAGTGACAGGTACTTTGTGAGGAAACGTGCAGTAGGCGGGCGATAGTGAAGGATTTGAAGCCAGACTTTGTTTCAATCTTTCAACAGTGCCACTAAGCTTCCCAACATGGTCAAATTTGGCAGAATCGTTTTCAGAGCATTCTGTTTTTAATAAGCTTGGATTGAATGAGATTTGCATATTTGTCACTGCACAAAAATAACACAATTTTCTTGAATCTTTTATTCTCTGAATGGCTTTGTATCTAATGTGTATATTCTATCATTAAGTCTAAGAAGGATGGCAGAATGAGTCAATTAAAAAGCTGATAACAATAGCGAATGCCAGCGGTCCTCTCCCCCGCGATTCTGTTGTGTTGAGAATAATGCCCAAAGGGGAGGCAGCCTACGCAGTTTAGCAGAAGATGAACTTTGCATATGCATTAGTAAGTCCAAAGTACTTTTGGGAGCTGAACTCGAGGGTAATTAACAGTTCAGTGCTACAGAAAAGAGCAGTTCCAGGGACAGCCATACAGTTAGGCTGCTGTCAACTCCAGCTGGAGGGAAGAAGTCTAGTCTGTGAAGTTACAGATTTTAGACGTTAGTTACTAAGTTAGTTGTGTGTGTCAGAAAAAGTAAAATCTCCCATAAACTCAAAGCTTTTTGGTCAGAAAAGTGAAGTACTTTCGAACGACAGGTCAAAGGCAGAGGACACATTTCACTTTCATCTTTGAGAGTTACACTAGAGAAATCTTTGAACTGCTACATGCAACGTACAAGTTGGCAACAAAAGCCTTATGGCACAAGTCCAAGTTGCAGTTGATGAAACATGAATGTCATTAGATATTTTTATTTATTTATGTTATTTTTTATTTATCTATTGTTTTTAATTTTTGTAACACTTTGGATGAACCTGTCAACTCTTTCTGTTACTTAAGGCATCTGGCACATGCTCAGTGAGTCATAGGCTTCAAATGAGAAACAACACAGGACTGAGATGTCACTTATGAATATCAGAGCTACACACAGATAGATGAATTTGCTTACTTCATATGACTCAAGTTTCAATCTTTCCATAACATTATTAGACAGCTCAAAAAGATTAAAAGGCTCCAGCTGCGGTTGTTTTTTTTTTTCCACTTATTCATACTGCACCTGTGTCCTATTTATTCACTTTCATTCAATCAAAAAGTCTAAAGGGCATTGCAGTGACACCCCGCAGATTCAAATAGTTACCATTACATTTCCTAGCATTTTAGATATCACATTAACATCTGATTAACCAGTTCTTTTGTTTGTTTGTTTTTTTTTCAATCCATCTGGAAGTAATTTTGCTGATCAGATTTTGAAAATAGGCAAAACAGCGCAACACCAAAAGCCTAAGATGGAAGACAGAAGTTCCTACCAACATGAAACATATTGAATAATAACACGCTACACGCCTCTACTTCTGATGTACCAGTTTTTAGTCCTTGGTCTTTTAATGTCCATCTAATACGCCACTATAACCAGAACACAGCTTTATCAAACACATAGGAGGATGACGCACTCTTGTAAATGGGCATCATTATGGACCACACCAGAATGAAACTGAAGCATTTAAAAAAACGGATATTTTGAACAATGGGAAATGGTCAATTTGTTGTCCATCCTACAATTTTCCTTAAAAACGCACGTCCAAACTTATTTTCTTTTGTCTACCAAATTGCTGGTCCATGATATAGACTCAATAGCAATATCGTCGTCTGCAAATGGAGTCTATTTTTGGTTACTTGAAGCTACTTTGATGCGAGATAATGGACTGTGCAAAACTCACGCTCACACTTCCATTAAAGGGTCAGATAAAAAGTATGAGCAAGGCGACATTATCTAAAAGACTAGACTCAGCCAGGAGGAAATGAGCTCGTTCCCCAGTGGGCGGCAGGTGCTATGTATTCTTATTAGAGAAATTATGAGTTGGGTTTTTATAGCTTTCTGCAGGCCTGGTTTTGTTTCCGGGTTTATGTTCCAAGTAAATTATATTGACCATATCACCTAATAACATCTGTATATAGTGTTGTTTTTTGTGTGTAAATGTAGAACTGAGAGAACAGATTCGTTTTTTTCCTTGACACATGTGAAACGAAGGAGCTCATTGGTCACCTGATTGGCTAATCCAGCTGTCAATCACGCCCATTCAAAAACGGGTAGATTGACCAGTGACCAGACCAGATCTTTGTATTGTACAAGTATTGGAGAAGTGTGCATTCTGGATCCCAAGCAAACATATTTAGGTTGTGTTCTTCTCTCAAACGGAAAAACTCTGTTCCACCTTGTGATGTCATGTGGTAATACAGGAAGTGCTCCAATGTGTTTTTAAACTCCATAATTTGGATGATTTCAACCCTGGAATTGCTAATCTCTAGTGAAATAATGGTAAAATGTAGCTGTTAACTTGAAAACTACCACTAAATGACATCACAAGGTGGAACAAAGCATTTGGAGCTTTGGAGATGTAAACAGACTAATAATAGAGCGTTACTCAAACATGTGTGAATGAAACAAAACACAACTCCAGGTATGTTTTTGATGAGGTAACAACATTCTAACATGGCTTAAAGATCACAAGAGTCAATTTTGCATAATATAGGAGCTTTAAGTGTGAATGGAAACCGTATATCCTGAGTCTCTGCAGTAAAAAGGGATTGAGGCCTCATTTGAATTCATTGCAGTATCTGAGCAACAACTTTGGTTGACAGTGATTCAGTGACCCATAGTGTCTCCTCTAATCCATAAAACAAACTGTGGGGTAAAGGTGGAGGCATTCTCAGATTGCACTACTAGCCTATGACATTTATAAATTGCTAGGCAGGCATCCATCTAATTTCAGTAGGCCGAAAGAAGAGAAGACTATTGGCTATTGCAGTGTGTTAAAAGTATTCAGAGTATTTGTATTTACCATAACGTATGTCACTACATATATTTATCAACGCCAGCAGAGTTCATTTCCATTACACGCAGTTGCAGATTTGGAGAGGTTAAGTATGTGGGGCATCCAAAAGGCACGGACACTTTGAACCAGAACAACCTACAACTACCTATTTTCAGCGCTTTTCTGATTACACTTAGTGCCCTTTGTCCTCTTTCTTTTAAGGTCAGCGCAATTCGCCTGTCCTAGCGTGATCTGAATTTTGATTTGAGATTGTTTTTGTACATCAGATCCTTCCCAGAGCAAGCCTTTCCCTGTAACCAATCTTTTGGCTGGCAGAAAGAGTACACTGCTTGGAGTAATCTATTTTACTAGTGGCTAAAATAGCATTTACACCTGCATAGAGTGGAGTCAATTTAAAAGCCAGTTAGTACAAGAGAAAGTGAACCACCACGTATATTTTATGATTTCATCACGTATTCCCCTCACTGTCTTTTGTGAGCGCTGAATCTATCTGCTGTTTAGATAGTCAATTCCACAGAGAGTTCTTCACACAATAGAAGTATCTCACCAAAACTTTGCACTGAAACTGTCTGAAAGCATTATTTATTCATATTTTATTTCAATGGTAGCCACTGGGGACAAACAAGCTCTCATATTTCTTTTTCATTTCTTTTTTCATTATTTAACCAGCATTCCCTATTTTTATTATTTTTCTAGTTTTCCAAAATGAAAAAGGTGAACAAAATATTAAATTGTGAATGACAAACTGCAGTGTCTCGGGTCACTGCAATGTCTTTGTTCGCTTGGTAAAGGGTCACATTTTTATACAGTGCTTTTCCACCTTCAAGGCACTCAAAGCACTTTACATCAAGGACCCATTCACCCGTTCACACACACATTCACACACCAGTGTACACAGACACTGGGGGCGAGGTGGGTCAAGTGTCCAAGGACACAGTATTCATCTGTGGGAGCTGAAATCGCACCGCCAACCTGTGGGTCAGTCAGTCTAACTGCTCAACCAATGATGTTTACCTCAAGAGCAGGATTTGAACTGCCAACCTGAGTCCACTTGAGGCGTAGCATTCATTTAAAATCAACGGATGTTTTCATATAGAGCTAAATGATAGTACATCAAATGATTCAAAGAGCCAGTTGTATCTCTTTAACACTCAATAATCAGATCATAATAATAGCATATCTTTCTCATGTTATGAAACGTATGCTCTTGTTTCCTTATACTCTCCTCTATTCCATTCATTGCAAGGCCTGACAACTGTTTGCTTCACTGTTGACAATGATCCAAAGTAAAGCATCTACTCCCCTGTGTACAAGTGTATAGACTAGCTGTTATCAGTACCTTTCATACTCATCATTTTGAAACTTATATGTCAAAACTACATCCAGTGTATAGAAAGCTGGCTGCATTCATAGCCTAGAGCAGGTGAGTATGATGCTTTTTCATTCTCAATAGTCCTATTTGATCCCTGTGTATTGCTTGTGTACTATCTTGCACAGAGTCTCGGATCAAATCTATTGCATCCCTTTTGTGTTCCATAGGGATCTTTCCGAGGCGCTCTGTCTCCTGCCCCTCAGAAAGCCACATCCTCCCAGAAGAAGAAGGGAGCAGACAGTGCTGTGGTCACATTCCTCCGTAGCATTGTAAGTCTTTCTGAATAATTCAAAGCAAAGACGTTCAATGGTTGGTGGTTCCATGCTTCTCTTGCGGAGATCACTTTCTTCTAGCCTTTGTTTGTCAGACTTTCTAACTTTGTGTGACTAATTGTTTCTCAGGTATCCCCCGCCCCTCCCAAGTCTAGGGTGAGTTCAATCTGACCAGTTTTACATTGATGTACTTATTGAAGGAGACAATCAAAAATGTATTGTTTGATGGCACTCAAGTATAATTCAGGTGATGATTTGTTCTAGCACCTATTTCCAGATTTATTTTGAAACAAATAGTTCCATTACTGTAAAAAGAAAAAAAAAAAAAAAGGTGCACTATGTAACTTTTCTGGTGGGGGATCTGCCACCTGCTTGTTTCCATGTTTCTTTTTGCTTTGCCTGAAACATATCTATCTTGTATTTGTGGCCTGGTCACCTGATTATCTCCTTAGAGAGTTTAATGCCATACTTTAGAACATTCCATAGATACAAGCAGGTGGCAGACCCTCCACCAGAAAAGTTGCGTAGTGCATCTTTAAAGAAAATATGTAAGAAATGTGATAAAAATGTGTAATTGCAGATCAAATTCTGCGTGCATCGATCTACACCGTGTTGTAAGGCTGGGTAAACAGGGAGAATAAAGACCTATGACTGTTTCTATTACATTTTATCAATATAAGATTATGGCTATAGAGGTTTAGAGCCAAAAGAATCATGAATTAAGGTCGCTTTGGAGCAGCATACAATGAAATATAGCGTATAAATCTAAAAGCTATTTTGATGAACCAGTTTTTAAATTGGCCAAATTTTGCAACAAGTGAAGTAAGAAAATGCTGATAAAACTGAAAGATGTGCTAGCGTTTGTGTATTGTGTTTGGCTGACTTGAATTGTGCTATTACTCATTGTGGTTATGTGCTTTGCCTTACTCCCCCACCATCCCCTCTCCTCTCTCCTCCCCCTGGATGGACCCTTGCACCACTTCTCCCTGTGCTCCTGCTTGTGCTCCGAGTAAGCTCTTTCATTTCTACCTTTCTGTTCTCTATGTTTTACTTGTGTGTGCTTGTCTTTCCTTCTCTTCTTAGTGGAGAGGACTAGCCACCAAGATAGGCCTGGTAGGTTGGGTATTAAGAAAGAAAAAACAACAAGTCATGCCTAATTAAACTGATGCGATACTTGGGATTGGATTCAGAGCTTTTTCCATCAGTGCCTGTGGTCCATCAAGCACTTTAGCCATGGTAATCTGCCCATACATCAGCTGTAATGGCCTCATTTGCTTCAGAGCACGGACCATTTTGAAGATTTCTCACAGTGCTGCCTCCATATAACTCATTTCATGATAACACAAGCGATATCCTACTTCTCATTACGTGTGCTTTTTCTCTTTGTCAACTATGCTGTCATTATCAGGCATATATATAGGAAGGCCTACTCAGACAGCTGTGCCACGTGAAGGAAAAAAAAAGTTATTTTTGTACAATTGTGACAAAATTTGAGAAATTGCAATCAGCATCGGAGAGCAAAGAAAAAGTCAGATCAGCAGTAAATATATTGGTTAGTTTTCCCATAAATTTAACAAAAAAACATGGGAGTACTTTTCATAGCAAATTGATTTCATATTATTTTTGTGACAGGTTAATTAGCATTTTACAAAAAGTGCTGTGAAAGCGAAAGAGCACCAAGCATATGGTTGATTGAATCAGCTCAAAGGAAGTAAATAAATCTTGTTAAATGTCATTGGGTGAAAGAAAACAGACTTGTTCTAAACTAATTAGTGTGCTGCTTGTAGGTGTAGAGACTGTACAGTGTTAGTAAGCCTGCAGCGTATTACACTATAGCCACTCCTAGTGAAGAACAAGGACGTTTATCTGATTAGACTTTGCTGCCAGGGCTGAGAAGAGGAGCCATAGGAGAAATTCACCAATTTCCAGCTAGTTTTTGGTCCTCCAACTTCTCTTGTAACTTTAGAAATCCACCTAAATGTACAATCCAACATATATGTTATTCTTAAGAAATCTTATATGGAATTGTTGCAGCTCCTGCCTCAGTGATGGTAAAAGTATCCAAATATTGCACTCAAGTAAAAGCACTGTTATTTTAAAATAATATTAGTACAGAGTAGTGGTTCAAGAAATGACTCCAGTAAGAGTAAAGTATTTGGGGAAATTACTGTTGAAGGATGTAAACTAAAAGAGTAACTGTCTGGAGGTAACATTTGTTGTATAATTTGAAATTAATGTAACTGGAAGAACAAAACGTTAAATAATGCATAAAATCTGGTATTTTCAAATGATAGACCATAAAAAATCAAAGACTAAATCATAATGGAAGGAAACATAAATGTTCAACTCATTTAACATTGTCAACATAAAAGCTTGTGTCATTATAGACTTACTCAAGAGTAACAGTAACCACAACTTTTACTTGAGTAAAGGTACTGGTGTATCCTGCTAAAGTACAAGTAATTTAACTAACTTATTCATTTTTTTCGTAACTTTCTCAGGGTGATCAGAAGTCACAGCCAAAAGCCAAGAAGGCCGCTGCAGGGGACGGCAAAGGGACCCTGACTAGGATCTTCAAAATGGTAAAATATACATAGTAGTTATGATTCGTTATTATAGTCTCTGTGTTTATGCTATATTTGTGGTATTTTCAATGACACCCTTGCCCTTCTTTCTCCCTGCTCCAGTGATAACAACAGCAAAGTGAGTGAGTAACTGACACAAGACGAGGGGATCTCTCTCCACTTTGATATACTTAGCCTAATCTCATCACCATCACGGCAGCAGCAGAATAACACAGAGCTTTTAGTGGCCAAGAGATGCTTAATTCTAGCACGGAGAGCCGGATCATGTGCTGGGAGGGGAATCGGCTGGGGGCCAACCGGTGATTGCTTATGCACATTTACTAGCATCATTATGCATTATAGGGCTATGTTCAAGAGGGTCATGGTGCTTGAAGGCTCTTCACAAGCTCTCATGCTAAACCAGTGCTAATTCCAATGTAGGTCAAGTTAAGATGTTGGAGCATGAAAGTATGACATAAGGGATTTCAACGGAACAATGAAACATGAATATTTATACAGAGCTTGTTAGACAGTTTCAAAAGAGGTACGAAAATATGAAAAAAATTATTAAGGAAAAAGGAACGTTAATATGGTATAGAAGCTACATCTGTGGTCGTCTGTCCAAATAACAAAGTAGTTTCTCTATTTCAACTCACAAAATTAAACACATTCGGTTGGTTTTGAGGTGGGGTAGGCAAAATGTGTACCTGTCATTCAAGAAAATACAGTCCTTCCATCTTAATGTTACTTACTCTATAAGCTTTAGACATGTAGATTATTTTAAGACCAGCGTTTTTGTTTTGTTGTCATACCTCAGCACGTTTCAATTTATGCACTCATCTACAGAGGAGTCACGTTGTGTTGACACGTTTTGTCGACTATCTGCATTTAAGCTTGTTATAGAGAAAGGTCCATTCAAATGATGAATAGTCTCTTGTTTAATGCATAACCTATTATTATAATCACGCAATTGTATGTGCGCAAATCACGTGTAACTGACGTCTTAAACTAGGAACACGTGGATTGAGGATTCAGTTGAGTTGTAACAAAAATCAAAAAACAGGCACATCTGCAAAAAAGTGCTGCAGACAACTATTAATTCCCATTTAAAAGATTGATTCAACAAAACCCAACGCCAGGACTTTCTCATTTACAGAGCCGGGTTTTATAACTTGATTTGTTTACATCAATCTTGAAAAGGAGTGGCAGCTTTCACGCTCTGCCGGCTCTCCCCAGTCTGCTTTTAATTAGGGACTCATTTTGAATGTACCTGAAATGAGTTAGACTTGCAATTACCGAACCACAGACAGACCCAAATTTCCCAGAGGTCGTCTCCTCATCAGAAACAGGCTAAATGGTTGTCACTAACCCACAACAAGCAAACCCACATGGGGTGAAGGGCATCTCGGAACAGGCATCCAACTTGAAATGTGTGAGCCTAATTGGCATATAAACAGCAATTGTGGTCCAATTTACACAAGAGCCACGTTAGCTGTTAATTAATCATTGTTTTTATTTAAATCTCTGTTCCACAATATTGATATTTCGCCCAGTTCTGAGGATAATGCAATGCATCTAAACTGACTGGATTTGAAAAAGATCCCAGAGCCTGCAGCAGCACAGTGTGGATTATCTATTTACGCCGTCCATAAAGATTTGTCTCTTTTGTCTAAGCTGTTCTCCATTTCTCAAGTCCTGGGGTTTGTTCTTTCATTGTGATTTTTCAGAACATTCAAGTTACACTATGGTAATACAAATTCATTAGGTGCACTGCGTTTTCCGGTAATGTATCCATCTAGCATTTATTTACTTTATTTACTTTTGTTTTTCTTGCTCAATAATACCTTGAAAAACACATATTCTACATGGCCTGATGGCAGCACGTACTTGTCTCTAAGGAAACAGATACATGTAAAGCTATGCTGTGGAACATTCTAGGCAAAGCAATAACATCTCCATGGAGAGAAAAGCAGGTGGCGTACGTACCCTTTATCAGAAATGTTCCATAGTGCAACTTTAAGATCGAGATGGTCTGGGCGGGACTGGAGCTGTACAATAAGTCCACATGACTTGATGATGGGGAGCTTCTCTGTTGACATTAATTGTGCATTTTATGAGAATATAAAACTTGAAGACATCTCAGACCAGAGCTGCTATTTCACTATTTGGTTCAACTGAGCACTGCCCGAGGTGGCCTGTAAATACTAGTGTTGTTATGTAAGAGCCATCAACAATCGTTCCCAGGGCATGGTCCAGGGCCTACAGGGGAGCTGCAAGTCCCCAAATGTTGTCTATGTTATACTAATTAGGTTTGTATATATGCACTGCTGCCTACAGTCAAATCATGTTTTGTTTTATCTGCTTCTGAGAGCTGTGACCTTAAAATCCGATGAATGGCAATATTAATGTCAAGTTTCCATGTCAAAAGCTTTACATTCTCAAACCTCTGCAATGCATTTAAGGCTCCTTGGTTATTCATTTGCAACACTTTAATTTGGAAGGTTGGATGGTTTACAAGTGTGTGCTTCACTAAGTAATTTTGCATTTTCATTAAAAAAAAAAAAAAAAGTGCAGTGCCTGTCTGATTATTCATGCTCTTAGCAAAAAGCCTCTGGACAGTTAGGGTGAATATACTAATCACTTAATAACGGCGTCATTATCAGGGCTGCTGCTGTGTGCGTCACTCATTACAAAAGATGTCCTTGTTGTGCAGGGGAGCCGGAGCGCATCTCCATCCAAACGCTGAGGCCTCTCCACCCCGTCTGTGCCACCGGGCCCAACCATACAAAGTGGAACAGAGAAGAAATTATCCAAATGTCACTACCTTTTCTGCACTTACAACCTTCTATTGATCTATAACCTCCTAACTTTGCACCGTTTTGGCTGGTAGTTAGCGACACAATCTGTTTCATGTTATGCTAATTGCTCCATTGTCTCATTATGCCCTGTAGCTGCTCACAAGTACAGCCTGAATGACCCCTCTGTGACCCCTGCCATGGCTCTCTCAATATCTCTGTCTTTACTTTCTTGTAAATGTGGGATTTTTCTAACATAGCCTGGCTCAGTGGATAAGTGCCTGGAGAATTTGAAGGTTAAAAGGCCGGTTACAAGCTACGCAACTTGACCGTCATGCCTATTGTAGATGCGAGGAAACGTCCAGTGCATTTCTCTGAGCAAAGACTGGTTTTATGTCTTGTCTTGTGTCT
>JACM01042554.1:0-11800 GCA_000787095.1 Periophthalmodon schlosseri
CGGAAGAAAATGGATGGATGGATTTTCACCAGCATAGATAGCTCACGGTCACAGCCTATGGTTTTAGTGTGCACATTCTGCCATCTAGCGGTAGTGTACATATAAGGCTAATCAAAATGAAACATTTCCGCTCAGCTCCATTGTTTGTGTAGCCATCACTAAATGATAAATTGATAATAACTGATTATAAACTAATTAAATATAGCCTTCTATGGAAAAAGCATTCATTCAGAACAGATATCCTACCTATAGCCTATCTGGGCAACGATGAACAATTTTTATTTAACTAGCCTATCATTACAATTTTGACAGTGCTATATGCACAAAAGAGGTCTCTGTGTTGGCTACTGAGTGATGACTGATGATGATGTCTCATGCCATGCAGTGAACCTCTTTCATCGTTGAATTCTGACATCTCGGAAATGCCTCCGCCACTAGAAAAAGAACCTATTATGCAAAAAACAAACGAACAAACAAACAAACAAAAAGTCATCATTGAGTAGCCTATATTCAGGTAGCTATCACTGCACTCCTTGAGCACATACTGGTGCAGAACTTGCAGTAATATTGCCCAGTTGGAGTTTCTTAGTGCAGGTAGTTATTTGATTTCAAATATAGTCTGACACCAACCACTAAATAGAAACCCTTTATACTGATAGCATATCGTCTGTTACCTGCTGGCTTATAATAGCCTACCTACCAAACGTATTGAAAACAAATCTGTCACTAGTGTTGTGCTTTAATACCAAAGCAATCCCAGAATCGTCATTTGCTGCTTTCTAGTGGGCAAAGTGTGTTATTGCGTTACCCCATCCTTTTAGATCTGTTACCCAATAAACTCAAATAGTAGTACATTGAATTGGGTCCACATAATTCTATAAAATGTGACTGAGTTTTTGAAAGATACCTCTTTACATTGGTGCTTAATGAAAATAGTAACTAAATCAGTATTTCATGTTATTGCCTTTGTCAGTGAACAAGATTCACAGAATAAGAATGTGACTCGGCAATATGGTGCAACATAAAAGAATAAATATTAATAGTAAAATATATACTAAGTCATAGCTAAGAAGAAATGTATTAATAGAATAAGATTTTAGAATAAAAATTAACTGAATATAAACAGACAATATGAATATGGACAGAATAACAGTGCAAAACTATGCAAATAGATGATGAAGTGAGTTAGGTTCAGTATAGCCTGTGCTCTTACTGATTTAAGGTACTATAATCACAACTGAACCTGCATTGCCATTGCCTTAATCTTATTGAGGACAACATGTTTTTTGTTTCTGTTTTTTTCAATAGGCTACAAATGTGTTTCTTCGGGGGTTTTTTGTGTTCAACAGTAATTGGACTTGCTTCATGTTGAAAATGGGTTTACACCATACACCAGGTCAATACATTTACATTTTCAGTATATTAATCCCATCTCAGCTTTAAACTTGGAGTATTTTGAAGGCAACTGATTCCAAGTCAAATGTTTCAATGAATTTCTAAAATATTAAGTGCAAGTTAAGTATAGGCTATTTTTTGTTCTTAAATCACAACAGTCAGAGAGGTAAGAATGTTGTGATCAATGAATGAAAGTTGGGTCCAATCACAGCTGATACACATGTCCTCCTGGTTGTTGCATATTATCCATTAAAGGTGAAAGGTCAGACTAAGACAAATGCTGTTGTGTCTGCTTTAGTCCTCAGTTGCATGTGTTGTCAGTCCATCAGGTTCTAATTATTATAACAGAATAACAGTGATCTCACAGGCTCTTCTGCCTTTACCCAGATCCTTTTACGCTTTCTGGGCTGCACAGCGTGACACTTCCAATGAGATTTTGAAGCTCTTTCAATGAGAGCCACTCGCAAACACATCCACCGTGGGAGAGCTCTCAAGTGGGTCTTTTTCATTAAACTGCAAATGCCTAATTAAAGTGCACTATGTAACTTTTCTGGTTATTTTGCCTGGAATGTGTCAACTATTCATTTCATAATGGGTGTATTTAGGCCTCACAAATACACTGAAGAACATGCACATTGAGCAGGGTTGCCTCTTCACAGAGCCGACCTGTAACTTGCCCTAGTGGAGCACCTGGTTGTCTGCATAGAAATTGGTAAATTTTATGCATCCAGGCAAACCAACATTGCATAGACAAGCTGGTGGTAAGCGCTCCACCAGAAAAGTGACATAGTGTACCTTTGAAAAGCACAATCCAATTGTAAACACAAGCACTGCACTATCCTTTGTGAACTATAAAAACCTTTAGAGTTCTAAATATTTGTATAGTTCATGTGACAGTCACATATGTTTAAAGATGAGCTTAATGCGCAGAACAATGAATGTGCTTCTTTATGGTCACCTCTGCTCAGTGTGCACTGCTCAGCTCAGAGGCGAGTTGTGAACGTCAAATAAGACGCAGAGCAGTTAGACTGGTATCGGCTCTTGGTATCGGCAGCCCATTGACGAGTACGAGTACTGGCACCTGGTATCAACCCGATCCCCGATACTGATAGGCCTATCGGTTCATCCCTACTACAAATAAAATAAGTTGTTGTTAAAAAAATAGCACACTAGATGTCACTAGAGGTTCAGTTCATGTCAGATTTTTTTGTAATTATTAATTATTAATTAGTTTGGTAATACCTGTGATAATATAATAGTTACAGCAGTCAAGTGGTTTGTGAGGAAAAAGTTGAAAAATACAGAGAGTAAAATATATTGATGACAAATAATTAGACTTTGTTTTGAATAATGGTGTTTAGAGTTGACTAAAATATAAGCCATTTTTAACAAAATGGAACAATTTGCTTTTTTGCTGTTGGTAAACATATATGTGTATATAAAATATATTTATACATAATAAGACACATGCTGATTAGTCTTGTGGGTGACTTTGTTTTGGGATAAACACAGATATTTTCTGGACATCTACAGGGCAAGAAGCTATTTTGAATTGCTTTTATTATAAACAGAGGATTTAGAACACACATTATTTCCTTCAATTGTGTTATTGTGTTACTAGATTCTAAATCTGAACTTTATTTTTATTACTTTAATTCTGTAGAACTACTGGTTACATAAAACATAATTATAAGTTTGCAAAAGTAGTCTCTCCATGATAGCCTACAAATAAAATCTGCTGCACTACCAAGAACATTGTTTCAGTCACAATGAATTAACAATGCAACATTTAACAATAAGGCATTAAGTGTCATAATTGTATTTTTTATTTTTTTAATTTTCCTCCACTTTGTGGGTCCATAAAACTGCCAGTCAGGTGAGTAGTTGAAATAAAACATCACAAAAGAGCAATCAAGTCATCAGCTCAACATAGTCCTAGAGCAAAGGGTGCTGCTCTGCCCCCTGTGACTTCACTGGTCAACCTGGTGCATGACAAGTGGCGCACACTACTTTTCTCAGCTGACAGCCTGACAGTCGCTGCTGTTGCCTCACTCGCTAGGAATGGCAGCTCGTGGAGGCTTTTTCCTTTCTCTGCTCAACTACAAAACTGAGAAATATGTCATTGCAGAAAATAGGAAGATTGGCATTTTATTCCGACTGTATCAGCTGGCCGTACTGGGATACATAATCGGGTGAGAGAGGCATGTCCTTGCATGTGGCTAAAGTAAGCGTTCACAAAGTGATTCACACAGTTAAAAATAGTTGAAACGTGTGTGTGTCTTTGTTTTCAGCTGTTCATGTGCTATCAAAGTGCTATCAGGATAGTTAGTAAAAGTGTTGGAAAACTTATTGTGAATGCATTTATTATAGAGTGAATATTGTTGTCCAAGCCCTTACTCTGTGATGTCACTAGTCTAATGAAACCTGAGCAGGTGACTGTCACTCTATATACAGTCTACGGTGACTACATAACATGCAGTGACTTTGGAACAGACTTTATGTTCGTTAAAACATCTTTTCTGTTATTGATGCTGTCTATAAAACATATTTAACATTCTGGCATTTGGAGCTGCTTTATGGCTGATACACATGTTGTTATCAATCTATATCAGAGCATGCTTCTGCAGGCCCTACTTAATGAATGAATGTTTTAACTGCAGTGTAATATAAAACAATTGATGAGTGTTGCTATGCTGTCAATCAAGAATGGCTTGTTAAATAGCTTAAAAGATTTGCTGCTATGTGATTTGAACAGGTGGGTGTTTGTGGCAAAGAAAGGTTACCAAGAAAAGGAAGAAGCCATCCAGACCTCTGTCTTCACAAAACTAAAGGGTGTTGCTTTGACCAATGACTCAGACAAGGGGCTTCACCTATGGGGGGCTGAAGACTACGTAATACCCCCAAATGTAATCAATCTTTATATATTTTTTCTATGCTATTGTCTTAATCAGCCCTAATTCTAATCTTGTTGGACATCTTAACTGCCTAATTAATTTAACCTTTTACCTTCCAATCTTATTGTCTGGTCTAATTCTATTTTACAGGGTGAGCAAGTGTTCTTTGTAGTAACAAATTATATAGAGACTCCTAATCAGAGGCTGGGCTTCTGTCCTGAGGTGAGCCTAAAGAACACTGTGTAATAATATCTTTATTATAACATATTTAAATGCAGTTGTCTACTCTGTTTAATGCAGAGTGACAGGGTGCCAGATGGAAGGTGTACGAGTGATGATGATTGCGAAGAGGGGGAAACTGTCATAGCAGGGAATGGTAAGGACACAGCATTCCCCATTAACCACAATAGACTGGCACTAAACTGCTCAGGCTGCTATACGTATTTGTCATTCAAATAGGTTAAAGCATTATATTATATAGTATTTATGATATTACTTGTGACTCAGTATATTCATAGAACTGTAGATTTTTCTGACCTGGAGCAAATCACCTTGATCAACGATCCCTAGTTGTACCATTTTAGCAAGTTAACGAAATTGCATACTAATGAACTTAAGAGTGAACTGTTCAAATTCATGTTTTTTTTTTTGTTTTTTTTTTCTTTATTGCTCTGAAAAACTTTGAAAAACATGCAACCTTACTGTGAGTGGGCTTGCATCTCCACAAACCTGATTCCTGGCCTGGAGGAGGGCCTCCCCCGCTTACCTCCAAGAAAATGTAGTTCCTTCTGCTCTAGTATAACGTATCCATATTCATGGGAAATGTTCCAAAGTATGCTTTTAACTTATTAAAAGCATACTTGTTTCTATGCAATCATGCAATCACGTGCCACCTCCAGGGTGTTTGATTCCTTTATAAAAAGAAGTTCATAAAAACAGTGCCAAAAGAATGTTTCTGCTTGCGTATTACAAAACCTAAAACCTGACTTTCCATAGGTCAAAAAATGCACAACCTGACAAACATGACAATAGATTTGAATGTATTTCTGTATTTGTAGGTATCAAGACAGGCGTGTGTATAAACAGCACTGGGACATGTGAGGTCCACGCCTGGTGTCCTGTTGAATACAGCCCCAGACCCCAGTGAGTCTTCATCCTTCTCATTCTCTGCCTCTACTTTTACTATGCACTATACCCTATCAGCTACTCTTTAGACTTAGACAAACTTTATAAATCTACAAGGGAAATGACTTGGACACAATAGCAAAGCTCACACATTACAATATAACAATATAAATAATTACAAAGAGCAAGAAATAAATTGTAATAATACAATTCCAAATAATTAAAGCTGCAAATAAAAGCAACTTTAATTTGTATATTTATGTCAAATAAGGTACAAATATACAGATACATATATGTGCAAGTACAATCAATTATAGTAAATCAACAGTATATTTAAGATAGGTACAAGATGGTAAGGGATAGGGTAAGGTAATGCAGTAGAAAGATGAAAAAGAAAGCTTTGATAAAGCTTGACAAATGGTTATCTATTAAATAAGGCTGAGTTGTATGGAGCAGTGGTATGAATGTAGTCAAATGCAATCTACCACACTGTGTTTCTTTAATAACTACAGCTGCATGTATCCTTATGTGTCCCCTGTTTTTCAGAGAACCATTACTGAGTGCAGCCGAAAACTTTACCGTCTACATCAAAAATTTCATCCGGTTTCCAAAGTTTGATTTCTCTAAGTAAGTGGTTTTGCTGCTGAACACTTCAGCAAGTGGCCAAGATGGCAGAGTGGGAATATACGCTTTGACGGCTGCTGTAAATAGCAGTAAGGGTGCAAAGCGGGCTATATTTACCAACCTATGCATTGCAATGGTGAGACATTGAAATTGTCATCTGAGACGTCCTTGACTGAGAGCCTTGCCCTGGACAGGTGTCAGATCAGATAGGAACTGCAGCATAGTCTGTCTAGAAAGCACTTTGCTGCCACAAGCTAAACTAATTTATCAGTCAGGATCCTATTAGAATTACACAGCTTTATGCCATGTGTTTCTTCCTAGTGTGACATGGTGCTTAATGGAGATTAATATGCACTCTGTGTAATGCGTAAGGGCAAAGCAAGGGTCAGTTTACATGGGAACAAAATACTCTGACAGCAACTAACAATCAGGAAAGGGTTTGATGCAAAGCAAGAGGCTGCAGAGCACACATTCATTTACATAGCATGGAGCATAGGAGTTCCCTGTGCTGCATACATCTCCTGGTTAAATGATGAAATTATAGATTAGTTACAACAACAATAAATATATTAATTTTTGTCATGGGTAATTTGGCCAGTGTTATACTCTGTAGATCTTCACAGCTCTATTTTAATTCAAGTGTCAGAATTTCACCAAGGCGCAATTGCCATGGTGCAGGGGTAATGGCTGCTTCCTCTATCTGATCTACGTTTTGCATTTGTAAACAAAACTTTGTAACTATGAACTCTTTTGAATATCTCTATATTATTTTTAGAAACACTAACTACTACGACAAACTGACCTCACTCCGATATGAATACAATCTTGTGAAATAGTTTGTCAATTGCGATTTAATCAAATTTAAATATAACTGTGTAATTATTTGTGTTTAGTTCTTAGCCTGGTGGTGTTTTATTTATTTATTTTTTAATTCATTTTATTTATTTAGAAAAAAGGGGCAGTACAGTTTCTGTGGTCATAGTTTGTTGTGTGAGACAAGATCGGCCGATATGTTTTTTTTCATGGCTGATGCCGATTGTTTAGAATCAATAAGCTCTGCCAATATTTTTGGGCTGATAGGACATAGGGCCAATTTTGATTATTCACCTCCGTATTCTGTTATTTAAATTCACTTACAAACACTTTTTTACCACAAACCTATAAGAGAGTTGTGTAGTTTTGTGCAGCTATCACTTCGTATTAAACTGTTAATATAAAGCTTTGTGTGTATTTTTTAAACAGCAGATTGTCAAAACAAAATATCGGCCTGTGCTGGAAATTTATGTCTGATAGCCAATATGCTAAAAAGTCCAAATATCTGCCTGATATATCAGCCAACCGATATATCGGTCTATCTCTATATGAGACAATGGCTAATGTAGTTTCAAATTCTTTAGATCAAACGTGCTGGAAACTGCAGAAGCCAATTACCTGAAAAATTGCACCTATGACAGTGAGACTCATCCCTATTGTCCCATCTTTCGTCTGGGAAATCTGGTCAGTTGGACAGGCAGTGAATTCCAGGAAATGGCTGTAAAGGTAAATATATAAACATTTACTTAGATAAATAAAAGTTATTGTTAGTAACACATGCTGTTGCTATGTCAGGGTGGCTCTGTGGGGATTCTGATTGAGTGGAAGTGTGACCTGGATAAGGACTATTCACTGTGTAACCCACAGTACAGCTTCACCCGCCTGGACATTAATATCAATAATTCAGTAACATCAGGATACAACTTTAGGTTTGACACAACAAGAAATGTAATATTCATGACCTGTTATATCTGATACAATCTCTCTCCGTAGATATGTCAAGCATTTCAAAGATCCAAAAGGTGAATCGTTTCGCACTTTGTACAAAGTGTATGGGATTCGCTTTGATATTATGGTCAATGGCCAGGTGATTAGCACATTCCCTTGAAGAACTCTTTGACTGTTTTTAGTTTATTGATATTTTAGATATTGATTTTTTTCAGGCAGGAAAGTTTAGTATTGTCCCCACAATAATTGCTCTTGGCTCAGGTATCGCTCTTCTGGGCGCAGTGAGTAAAGTCTCTGAATTGTTTCACTTAATATTCTTGGATTTACTATTTGGAGGAATAGTGATTTAATGGTATATTTGTTTCTTTCAGGGGGCTTTTGCTTGTGACATGATACTGCTCTATATGATGAACACCAGCTCTTTTTACAGAGAAAGGAAATTTGAAATCATCAATTTTAAGTAAGATCAATTTGTATAAATTACATTTTTATTGTTATATGTTTTAGTCATAATTATCTCTGCATTGTCCTAGGAAAGAACGCCACAAATCAAAGGACGGGAAGGACAGCAAGGATGGAAAAGATTCAAAAACAGCACACCGTGAGCGAAGACCTAAAAAGTCTTCAGTGGAGAAAGAGACATCCAATTCCATCACAAGAGAAGATGAGACTGGAGCTGCTGCAGCAGAGAGCCAGAGCTCGTCTGTGGAGAGGCGAGGACCCACTATTCCTCGTAACACTGGACAGAGATACTCAGCTCTACTGTCACCAGGACCGGACCAGAAGCAGCATGTCAGCTTCTCTCCACGCTTTTGACTGTGTATAAAGCACTGGTTCATTTGTGACCTGCCAATGGTATAATAGCCAAACTAATAGACAGCAGGATCACTAGTGCCCTGTCAGTACTCTGATTGGCACAGGGGGCGCTGTCCTGTAGTGGGAATGGACCCTGTTGTACAGAACAGCTTTGGCTGGATTCCTGAGTCAGCCTTTAGTGGCATTAATGACAAATCAGCTCTTCATCTTTAGAGCTAGATGTCAACATTGTAATGCTGCATTCATACTTAGAAACTCTGATGTAATGTAATCATCCGGCTTCCAAAAATTAAATCACAAGATATATTGAGAAAAGATGGGTGCAAGAGCCAAAATGAACATACATATACAGATAACAATTAGATAATCTCAAATGTTTCATCTGAAAGATACGTAGAAACCCTTATTGTTGTGATAAGATAGTTCATATGAGGAGGTAGCTGTTCCTTGCAGGCAATTTAGTGAGTTTTTTTTTCTCCCCGAGCCAGAGGTTGGATCTTTAGAGTTTCTGAGAATGCATGAATGCAAAAGTGACCAAACAAATCACAAAGAAATGTAAATTAACAAGAGGTCAAATGTAGTAATTGCTATATACAAATGTACTTGAAATAGTTTCTGAGCACGTTAAACCTAAAAAAAAAGTAAGTGTAATACATACTGTGAGGTTGCAATGTCTATGAACTTGATTTTTGCTTATGCACTTGGCTGAAAAAACAGAAAAGCCTAAAGGACAAATATATTTGTTCAGTTTTAATTTATTTAAATTATCATAATATTTGTAACTATGTTTCATTGATAAGTTATGTGTTACTACAATGTTAAGTGGTTCTTACAGTATTATTCTCCAGACATTATGTCAGTACATTTTGATAAGGAGATACATATGACAACTTAATTGTGCATAGAGTGACAGGTATTAACAGAGCCATTGTTCAATGTCCAAACTGTAAAATTTTAGTTACCAACTGGGTTATTTACTAACAAGAAGACAGCATTTTGTATAACATTACATTTGTGTTAGCTACGCTAATATACGTGCACCATTCCATAAAGGAAAGTCCAAAACAAGATGTAGGTAAAGAGCCCTCCAACAAGGCCCCCAGTGAAGAGCAACCGCCGTGACTTGAAGCATTTGTTCCATCTTCGTCCAGCCTTGAGAATGAGCAGCAGAGAGAGGAGAAATGATGCCAGGAAATAGAAGATGAAGCCATAGAGTCCCGTCAGGCCCAGGATGCCCGCTGTGGCTCCAGACAGGGCAGACACAGAGGTGCGGCAGTAGTCCAGAACAGCGGCGTTGCCCCTCACTGAGACTTCACTGATGAACTGTGGCCCCTCGCGCTTGGCTACCACTCCTGCCATCTTGGCTCTGGTCAGGGAATCAATAATTGTCCTGCAATAAGGAAACAAAACCACTTAACTGCATTAATTACATTTTTTTCTTTTTTCTTGGATGGACTTTGGAAACCACATATCCTATAATATATTTAGTGCACTGTGCTGAAAAAAATATATTTTGCCCTTTAGTTTTTATAGCGCAATTATAAAAACCTAATTTTATCCATACTAGTCCAGGTGCAAAGGTAGAAATACTCATAATGTAATATCGAATGTAATCGAGCAAAGGTCTGGTCAACCACATCATATCCGCAAATGTATTTGACGTCTGATTGTAATGAATAAAGTTCAACTGAAATCAGAGAAGAGGACAATTGATAATAACGAAACCGTTATGTCAAACACTGATATTTAAGACAATCGTGTGCCAAACTAATTTGGAGGCAAATAAAAGTATTGTGTGTATTTATAGGCTACCGATTAGCATTGCAACATTCGATGCTAGCATGCTAGCTTGTTGCAAACGGAGAGTATACTATGGATACTTACGGAATATTACAGCAAAAATGCCAGTCGCTTTATCAAATCTACAAAAGCATTTTATACAAACTATATGAAAAATAAAAGGAAGGGCGCTGCAGGTTAAATTGTTTCGTTTAACGTTGATCGTTCATACATTTGATGGCACTCTTCTAGATGTCGGCCATTCTCGTTCGCAGTGCATCATGGGCACTTGCAGAGAGCAATATGGTATGTTCAATGTACAAAAGAGCGTAGGAAAAAACAATTTATTTACGATCTCCTACGCGGTTTCTAGTATGGTTTAATATAAGAAGCAGGGCATACACAGTGTCGTAGTTGAAGGGCCACTCTGCAATGAATCAACAGTAAATCTTATAAATTTGAATGTGAAATATTATTATGAGTCAACGCTATGGCGTCAACATAGGAACATGGAATGATTTCCTATTGCAATTGAGTGCATCGTTGACTTTGCTCCTTTTGATGGTGGTGCACAGAAATCGTTGTAAACAGACACTTTGCAGTTTCATTGGCCGTCATGTCTACTTATATTCTTGGTATAGACTTGGGCACCACCTCTGTTAAAGCTGTTTTATTGGAATCTGGCACCAGAGTTGTGGTGGCGAGTTATTCTATGCAAACTTCAGCTGATATTGTAGACAGCAGTGACATCAAGGTGAGCTCACTCACACTGTAGCCTACTTTACTTCATGTATAAATGTGAATATCTAATATTTATGCTGTTAATCTCTCTTCAGGCAAATGAGCAGGATACTGGTAGAATAATAGACACCTTGAACCAGTGCGTCCAAAAACTGCCAGCTGACAAGTTAAAAAATGTCATACGCATTGGGCTCTCAGGGCAGATGCACGGGGTTTTGTTTTGGAAAGCTCGAAGTGGTAAGAGGTTGAGCTGCATTCATTGGGTATTTAAGCCTATAATTGTTTATGTGCCATTTTTCCTTTAATTCTTATTAAAAAAAATAATTGAGTGTCGACAAAGATAGACCACTGGAAGATTACATACTCATCTTTTTTGGGGACTATTACGTGATTATTATGAGGTTTATTGCTGGTCAGTGGGTCGTTAGTACGGCAGCGTAGAACTGCCAAATCTGTACTTATATCAAGCACCGGGTACGGCGCAGAAGCAAATCCGCAAAATCCTCCAGGCGTGAGAATGTGGCTAGGCGTTGTCAGTGGCAGAGAGACCCCGGGAAGATGAGCTTTGCTGGATAATGGACCAGCAGAGGTTGTAGTAGGGCTGCTCCAGGAGGAAAACATGGACCTACACGAAATCAGCCTCATTTTGATTTACACTATTCATC
>KN472750.1:0-41988 GCA_000787095.1 Periophthalmodon schlosseri
GTGTCAACTCTGAGATGGACTCACTGTACCCAGTGTGCACTCTCCCCTATGTGGAACTAAGGTCATAAGGTGGGAGCTTGTTTGTATTTGTGTACTGTTGCAGCATTTCTGACAAAGATGGTTGCATCACCACCATGACCACCATGCATACTTGTGTCATTAAAGGACACATTGTATTTTCCTGTAAACAAGCAGTGACTCATCTTTTGAGTTTTAGAAGCACGTCCAACCACAATACATTAATTGTGGAGACTTGCACAAACTTAAATGGTTGATAAAGGTACTTGCAGTTTCTTGCACACTCTTGACACTGTATCTTCTGCGCTCTTTAGGTCTGTCTCCACCAACAGCTTATGCAGCCTTCCCCACTCCCCCAGCCCTTTTGCCTGAAGCCCTCTACCAGCCCCCCCTGCTGGCTGCTCCTCGCACTCCCCATGCTGCTGCTCACACTGCTGCGCACACACTGTACTACCCTCCTCAGCCTCACCTTTACATGAACATGAACATGAACTACACAGCTTACTACCCCAGGTTAGTCCCACAGCACTAGTTAATCTCTGCTTGTCGATTGATTCAGTATTTAAATCCAGTACACTGTTGTTTCTGCAGTCCCCCTGTCTCTCCCTCGACGGTGGGCTACTTTGCAGCTCCTCCGGGGGCAATGGCAGCAGCAGTGGCAGCTCAGTCCCCCCCTGCAGCTGCTGCCTCTTCCGTGCTGCCCCAGCCTGGTGCTCTAGTCCGGATGCAGGGCCTTCCCTACAACACAGGGGTCAAGGACATTCTCAGCTTTTTTCAAGGATATCAGGTCAGTCTAGTATTACAGGTTTAGAACAGTAGAATAGACAACCAGCACAGTATTGGTTATATAAGAAATGCTTGTATGCTTGTTGTCCCAATTTGTTCTGGCAGCAAAATGACAAAGTAAGTGATGTCCTTTGAAAGAAGCATGACAGTTGGAAGTCTTATGTGTGCTTTGAGTATTCCTTGATTATACCACAGAAGATTGGCTCAATCTCTAAAATGTATGTGCATTTGTGTGCCAGTGTGACTGTTGGCTGAACTGTAGAAACTGTTGAAACTATATCTGTTAAGTGTATTTGGCTGCTGCAGTGTGTTACTGGGTGAATTACTGTTTGTTACTGAGCTGCTGATAGACGGTGTGTCTGTGTAACTGCCCTGTGGAGGCCCATCCTGACTGCGTTAATATGATGCTATGTGTAGTACGGCCCTGAAGACTACAGCAGTGTGGTTCAGATGAGTGAACAGGCCAGGAATCTGATTCAGCCCAAAGAATGGCTCTGTCTGTAGACAACTGCCAAAGGTAAGAAGAAGCTCAACCACAGAACCACATGGACAGGGTGGGCATTTACTCTGCTACTGGCATTTGGGTCACACAAACAAAAATATGAAATACTTCAAATTTATGATTATTGTTGTGGTTATATATTGTCATTCCTTGTTAATTAGTTATTCTTTCCTTTACCAAGTGTAACTGCGCAAATAAAATCCCACATTCTAGTCTGCAGAGAAGTGTCCGGTCTTGCTATTGTGGTTGTGAGCTTCAGACATGGCATGTCAATGTGCGTGCTCCCCATCAGATCTGCTTCATTACCCCTTTTGTCTTTAGTCAGAAGAGATCCTCCTTTCTGACTGTTTCTCGAGGCTTTCTCCAGCTAACATGTTAGTTTCTGTCTGTATAGTAATGATTTACTACAGCTGATCTGTAAGATCAGGGATGTCACATGTCACAATGTCCAGTTCATTTTCAAATGTTTTACGTTTATATTTATATAGTGACAGTTCTGTGTACTGTATTGACAGTACATACATGTTTCCACAATTTTAACTAAAATGTATGCATAAAGATATATTTAGGCTGACATGCATGGTGCATTTTACTTTTCAATAAAATGACTAACTTAATCTTTTTGTATCTAAAATAAATTTGATGCTATAGTCTGCATGCTAACTAACGTTGATTGTTTGTGATTTGTGTGTATGTCTGGTGTCACAGCCTGCCGTGTGGGTTTGGAGCTCGTGGGAATGACGTGTCCTTTACCATAATGCTGTAGGCTCTACTGACAAACTTTCTCCTGTCTAACTGGATTTCACTGCAATTAATCTGATTCAGAATTGCTTTATTTATCCCCAACTGGAAAATTTTGGGCTCCCTCTGGTGTCTTATTTGAACAAATTAATTCTTCCCTATTTTTCTATACAGCTGCAACCAGATGGCGTTCTCATTTTGTACAACTTCAGTGGGCAGTGCAATGGAGAAGCCTTGGTCACATTTCCAAGTGAAGAGGCAGCTAGACGAGCTGTAGCGGAGCGCTCCAACCACCTCTTCTATGGCCAGCAGGTCCACCTTGCCCTGTGTAACTGACCCTCTCTGACCCCCTCTGACCTGCACTGTGCCTGCCTCATGTTTCTGTGACACTCCAGAGGCTTCCTGGAGCTATTGCCATATCAGCTTTATGTGTCACCTCATGGACTCATCCCACCTGGACCAGTGATCTTGTTGCGTGTACCTACTGTAAAGGCAGCCTGTGGATAAGAGACAGTCATCCAGGGCCACTGCCAATTGCATGATTCTAGCCTTTATGTTCCTATTCTTAACACTAGTGTATGGATGTTGTCTCTGAAAGGCTTAAGGACACCTACACCGTGAGCCATCATAAACCGAGTTTAGAGCCTACGTTCTTCCGTCTGTACTGAGCTTCTTTTGGATTTGAATGTACACAATGTTTGCCTTTTTGGACTTTTATGTGGATGCCAAGCTATTATTAGACCTCTGATGGAAAAGAGTAAGCTAAGTGTAATGCAGAGCTGCAGGGACCAAACCACAGGCATCACACTGCCAACTAATGTGCATGTCTTTTCGGTTTAAAGGCTTGTGTCTTGTTTGATGTTTCAGTAGCGCTTAAGTATTTTTTTTTTGTACTCAAATTTAAGAGCATGATGAACTTATATTTTTATTCTATTTCTACAAAGGAAATGTCATTAAATGGGCCAACAAAAGCTGCTTTACATTAGCTTCTGTGTATATGACTGTATTTATAAGACTGTGGCTCTACTCTGCTTTGGACCAGAACACTGTAGAAACTTCCTTTGTTGACACACACCTGTTTCTTTACACACATTACCCAGAGTGCAATACTGGGCCAATGAGGCCAACCTCTGGTGGACATTATTCCTTTGCTGCAAGTTTGAGACTTGCATGGATTTTGAACAATTTAAAGTATGAAGATGTAAAAAAAAAAAAAATAAAGTTGTGTATAAAATGGCTTTTTCCATTGTACGCAAGTCTGAATACTTTCTATTCAAAGCCAGCTTGGACAAATATTGAGGTTGAAGCAGGAGTTATAAAAAACTGAGACAGTTAGGTTTTTATCTTTTATTGATATACACTATTTAAAGCCTACAGTACAGTATAATGCAAAAAGCACTGCAGTCTTAAAAATTACAAAATTTCAACATACAAAATATACAGGAAATTACAATACACGGCCTGGTAAACGTAAGCTAAAACTGTATTTCCCTTACATTTTTTACAATACCAATATACAATATATAGGCATAGATGTATGCATTAAATTCTGCATATATGTTGCACGCAACACTCTGATGTGTACCGAACATTCTAGGAATGACATCCATTTGAAAATATCAAATAGGTAGCATTGGACTACAGTTTCAGGGGGATATTTTGTTTGATCTTTGGTTGTGACAGAGAGGACTGCATCCAGAATTTGGGGTCATTGCTGGTCTTTCTAAATTGCCTATATTTATTTTGAAATAGTAAGTCTTGTCAAAGTGGTATATATAAGGCATCATCTCAGTGATTATTCACAAATACCACCAGTGTTCCACTAATGATCACTGGTAAAGTTTGTTATAAAATGTTGCAGTAAAAACAGTTGTATGTCTTCATATGTAATTTGCCATCTATATTTTGCATAAACTGAATGCACGTGTCCTCTCTGTTTTTATGACAGGACACATCATAATATATCTTATGCTGCTTTCAATACAAACCGCATCCATTCACACAGAAAATGCACACTGCACTGAATCTGTCTTTAAAAAGCCTGAGGGTCAAATCCAGGGAATCAACAAACACAATTACACTAGCACAAACAATATGTGGACAGTCTAAACTATAGGCATCAAGGTATTTTTTTTTTAATATTTTTGAGTTTTATAATAAGGCATGTGGCATTGTTAAAATGCATAGCAAATTCACTTTCACCAGGAAACTGAGTAAATCCCTCATGGGCAACACTCCATGTCTGCCAGGTGCAGGAGTGGCATTGTCAAAAGCCAATGAAAGTACACTAGGCCAACACAGTATTGCTATATGACTGATCAGGTTGATGCTGATTGTTATTGCTGCCATAGAGGCCCTAACATACAGGAAAAGTCTGAAATTCAGACCTGAATTGTTCCTTCTTTTTACAAAGGGATTTTATATATACTAGCATTATGTATAAACGTATTTAATACAAAACATATGGTTATTTCCCAATGCTGCCATAAAGTGTCTTGTAAGCAAACGGAAGGCACACAGAGGGTTCTGGGAAATGTCATTATTGCTGGACTGTCAAAAGCACATTTAAGCCTCTTAAGTCTTTTAAAAACGTGTGGGTGATTTGAGCTTGCCTGGTAAAATACATTGTACCAGTGGATGCAGAGCGAATGGGCATCTCCATAGCTCCATGTCATTCCCATCTTTCATTCATGTGTTGCTATGTCTATCTTAACATGCCAAATACATCAAAACACTCTAGTAACATGACATGTAAGGGGTCACAGCCTATCCTAAATCATGCACACACTAAAATAGTCAGTTGTGCAAATCAACAAAAGCTTTCACTACCTTTCAAAGCTGCTAAAACATTATAAGGCATTTGTTCAACTTGGCGTAGAAGGGGCTGAGACAGACAGTCTACGGACGTCCCAGGAGATTAAAGATGTGGAATGTTGCAGACCGAAAATCCCAAAGTTTTCCATGGCCTTAAACCAAAATGCTACAATCAATAGTGCTGTGGCCAAGACGCCATACACATCTTTCCTGATTGGGATTTGTAGACAGCTTTTTTCAAATGTAGAGACGGCTTCATAGCAATGTGGTTGTCTGTTGTGGTTGATTGTGCTACTGCAGATCTGGCTCAGTGGCTGCACGCTCCTTAGGTTTCTATGGAGCTCACAGAAGAGGTCATCGTTCATGGAAGTCAGTGCTGGTGAAATAGGGCTAACAACACATAGCTGTAAATATGGACTTTGTCTCGGCATGGCTCATGTAGCAGGTGTCACTAAACAGTTGGTGAGGGGTACTGGGAACTGTCCTCTGGTCGTCATGGGGACAGTGCACATTCTTGTGGCTCTGTCTTTGGCCACAGTCATAGTTCTTCTATGTTGCTGGAGTTGGGGTGGAGGTGAATCTTTAGCTATGACTGGTTGTGTGCTGCTGCAGGGTGCTGGGACATATCTCTGCCGATGATCTCATTAACTGAAAAACAACATGAAAAAGTAAGTTTATTTTTCTTCTTGGTCAACAGATGCATTTTTGTAAGCGTTCAATTACAAACAAATATTATTATTATGTTATTTATGACAAAATATATTTTAGTTAAATGAAAATATTATTCCTAAATTCACTCAACTTTGACTTTACTAATGGTAGCCCATCTGTAATAACTATTAACAAAAGTAATAACTTTTGTTTGTTTTTACAATTGAACTCTTGAGGTGTAAACGCGATTATTTATTTTTTAAAATTGAATAAATGCAAAATTTGTATTTGCCAATTTATAGGAAGAGACATAGGAGGCTAACGCATACATTTGCCTATTCCTATCTGCCAGCAGAGGGCAGTGTAGACCTATACGCTCCCTGGGAACATAACTAAACTTTGAATCTAACTGGAAAATATTGCAGATGAAAAAACCCAAATGAGTGACAATTACAAAGGTCATGATATAGTGACTGTGACATGGAACAAAGTCTTGACAAAACAAATGAGCACGGTCCTTCCATTCACAAACAGTGACCTTTGCCTCACACATGACTTTCCACACATGTGCTCCAGAGACTCGAGCTGTGGAGATGTCCATTACTTCATTACGTTTAATAGTGGTTCATTTCTCTGGGCTTCTTTCTTTTCTTTATAAAGCTGTGAATAGAACAACCCATTGTTAAAGAGCACTGCTGAGCACACAGAGGCAGTCAGCCACAGCAGGTTTAATTACTCCCTAAACTCAGTTAGAGCTGATTTGAAAATAAAGAATCTGCTCTTGCTTGTATATGCACATGGGGACCACCAGAAACACAGCGGGTCACCCATAAAAACGCCTGAGCCGTGAAGACAGGCTCAGGACGGGGCATGACGGGGGAAGACCTTCATTTGTTTGGAATTTATGGAAAATATGATGTGAGCTTTTTCCACAGGGGGGTGATACTCTCAGCTAACGGCTCCATCATATGTGGACCGCATGTGCTTGTTAGAGGCACTAAGTCCATGGCAGTGCCAAAAGTCAGCAGTGCCTAAGTCCACAGCAGTGCCAAAAGCTAGGCTAACTGGTTTGGGAGTGTGCAGTATAGGCCTACTGGGACCTCTGGGCCAGTCTGACAGTGGGAGGGTCTGCAACTACAACCTGTCGCTACATGACAGATACAGGAACATCACTTGTGCAACAGTGCTGTAAAAAGTACAGAATCCCCAGGCTAGGAACACATGTTTCCTGTAAGAAAGAAGGCAAAGGTGACGAAATATGGCTTTAAAGTGGGAATGTACAAACTGAAATTTAGAGATTACTGACTCTTTTTACGCCAAGGCTGTTAATTCTGAAATGAACGGCTTAGAAGAAGGATAACTTTGGCGTCAGAGTAAAAATCAGGGTTGAAAGATCAATTGCAATTTGAATGGTTGTAATAAGAAAAACACAAAGGCTACCGTAATTTAAGTGCAGTTAACTGTGCAGTTTGGACCTCTACAAACATACTTTGAAATAAATATATTAGCAGTTCATACTATCACAAATCATGTTCATGCTCCTGAATGTGTTTAAAAAGGCCACTTGCATTTAAAACAGATCGGAAATCTAATGGAAATCACATTACAACTTTTATATCTATCCAAATCCATGAAAAAAATGTAATAATCCTGAGCAACCCTACAGAAAGCCTGTTCACCACTTGTGGGACATGTAGGCCTTCTACTGGCTAAGCTGCAGAGTACAATGCAAGAAGAACTATTTTTTCCAACTTCCAAAAAGCCAAAATGAAACTAACTCAAAGTGTTTACTGGCAGAAATCTCTCACAATATTGTCTTTGTTTTGTGCTTGTTGCTTTGTGTCTGGCCACCATCACTCACATCATCCTGTTAGCGTGGGAGGCTCTTCCTTTCCCATGTCAGCCATGTGCACACACACTGACACTCGACAAGCAGCGCACATCTCACACTTCACTAAATGTACTACATACACAATATACTGCGGAGGACCAGGGCCTCTCCACAAACAATATTGGCTGCATTTTTATACCTTACCACATCTGACTTGATTGGTCGGTCTATGAATTGTCACAAACATTATCAAACACATGCAGTCTTTTGTGTTTTAAATGGGAGCTTTTTCTGCAATTCCACGCAACACGAGGCAAAGGGCAGGTAGAACAACACTAAGTGGGCGTTTGCAAAAAGGCATATCACTTTCCGCTGTGCTGATCAGAACATTGCACAGGCAAATATTAAGGTCTAAATAACACATATAAATCATTTGGTGTGCTATATTTGCTTCTATCTTTCCACAATATTAAAAAATCTGTTCTAATTAAGTTCAATCTAGTTTTCTTCTTCTCAATTAGGACAAATTCCCCCTTGGTCTGACCGAAAGGACAAAAACACAAATGGGGAGTGCTCTGATTTACATAAATGATGATTTTTCTGGTTATCCATGAGTAAGCCGTGTTACTCAAATTCAGTTGCAGCGGGCCGCATCAATACTGAGGAAGTGAAAGACCCGTTCTGAGTGGCCTGGTGTACGGTAGGTTTCACATGCCGATAGTGTTTTCTGTGGAGGACACCGACTGGATGACAAAGCAGCACAAAGTCAGTACTGTTGTATTAAGAAGAGGGGAGATCCTCTGCAGATGACTGTGAGGGGGACTCCCTACACACACTACTCAGAATATTAGAACTATTCAACTACGAGAGACGGCTTAGGCTTTACCGCTTCAACGCATGAGTAAGGGATGAATACAGTGTGAATACAGCTGCTAATACTCCAGAATATACAATTCATGGTAGGGAGACCACCTGTGCCTCTTTGGTTGTCCTTCGCAGCCATATAGGCCCTTATCCTCTGCCCCACTTATCAGAATTGGAAATAGTGAGACATTTTGGGTGTTAATATGTTGCCACCCATTGCTATCCCAATCTCTCATTAGAGATTACATTATGATGAACAGAAACTTGTGTGGTGTTATTGCAGTTATTATCTGTGAGGTAAAATTTCTCTCATTGTGACATCACATCTAACAACTTGTCCTCCTTTTTCCATAATTTGTGGTGGTCAACTTAATTCATGACGATAACTAGTATTTTTTCTATTGCCTTTTGCGACAGCAGCAGCGCTAATACTCTTACTACTAACTTGGGACATTTGCTTCTCAAAAAAATACTTTACCCTGTCTTGAATATAAAAAGCCCATGGTTCATTTTTCTCTTCTTCAAATAAGTAAAATAGAAGAAAGCAGGGATGCACAATTGATTGCAAATATTGATATTGTAATATTGGCTAATGCAAAGGGTTTTTTTTAACTTAGATGTAAAAAAGTTTTTATGTTGACACAGTTGGATTAGTAAGTCAAGGCATGTATATTTTGGTTTGAATTTAACTTAACTTTAAAATCGCAATAATCTTGTTATCTCTATACAAAAGTATAGTAACTGAATACAACATATTTCTCTTATATTGTGCAACACTGAGAGAGAAAATAGTTATTATTTTTTTTATGGATGGGGTGTATACACAGAATATAGACATTTTCAGTTTAGTATAATGTGGGCAGAATATTGGCATTGGTACTTACATTATATTTAACTAAAGGAAACAGCAGGCTAATTTGTTTATTTTTGAAACTTTCCAGTGTGCCTTACTACTGCGAGACTCAGAGTAATGTAAAACAGAGGAGGAATAGGCAGATGGACAGTGACTATGATAAACATATCTACTGTTGAAATGGAAAAAAAGTAATTATCATAACCCTGTGACACGCTCACCAAAGTTCCCCGAAGCAGGCACAAAAACATGACTTTGGCGCAGCGGCTCAAGCAAATAACCAGGAGATTGACTGATTCCTCAGCCCAGCAAATGAACACAACATGCCACAATGGAAAACATTTGTGTGGAGGGAACACATAGAGGCAAGACTGGGTTTGCCTGCAAAAAGGAATATCAAAGCTCACAGTTTCCACTCGCTGCACACGTCTGAAGACAAACTACTCAGCACGCTGGAAAGAGCTACAACCTATGTTCAAGATTGAGTGAAGTGGCACAGAAAGAGTAGACTTGAATGCGTGTTGGACCTCCCATCTGATCTGGTGATGGAGTGATATGCTGTTGGCCAATAGAGCCGCTTTAGTTAGTCCACTCAGCAGGAGCACAGCACAGAAGCACAATAAGCTTTAGGATTAAAACCATTGGGGTCTGAACAACAGAGCTTCCCGGGGGTGTATTATAAGACTCCCATAATGGCAGCCATAAGGTTAGAGAGAAAGTATTAATCTGTTCAATATTTGTTTGGACAGATTAAAAATATAGTTTGAAAATATTTATTTTTCACTACACTTCCCCATTATGTACATTTGGCATAGCGCTTAATAACCTGTAGTAATAATATTGAAATTGTGTGTTACATTGTACTGATGTAGATGTATCAAGTGTAGTATAACATATAGAAAGTGTTACCTTGGCTTATTTAATATAATGAGAGATTGATTAGAGACAAAAAATATTGAGTATCATGTATTTTTTACAAAAATTAGGTATTTAACTATATAAAATCCTTATGTAATTTATAAAGTTGAAAAGATATATTCATCACAGTTCAGGACTCAAATAGAACAGACCTTGTAACTAAATACCACAGTGATGTGTGATTTACAATCTTTCTATCACACCTGCAGAGATAGGAGCATTTGACTGACATTTACAGGGAGCAGAGGCCCTGAGGATACTGTTGCCACTCATCAGATTATACTTTCAATCAGAATCAAGCCCACTAGCAAAAATCAACACGCACTGACAGAGACTAGTGATGTGTGGGCACAAGCCAATCTCCCTTTTATTCAACTAACAACCTTCATCCATGAATGTAAAACTAAGCTCCCTTTGTGTTTCAGCACTTGTTGTTCTTTCTGGAGGAAAAGATGGCCCTGGTACATGTTTCCTATTGGGTTTGAGCTGCGACCAAGACCTCTGAGACTGTAATTGTGTGGAAAGATGACACAAGTCCCTTTTCCATTTCACAGACAGAAGCTGCAGAGTCCTGTGGAAACAGTTACAATCCACTCGCTGTTTTTCATGTTACCAATCAGGAAAGTGTATTGTTTGGAACTTCTTAATTTTTCAAAATATTCCTAATTATATGATTACAAATGAGACATAATGAGGTTTTTTTTTGTTTTTCCTTGCTGAGAAGTGGGGTCTAAGGACAGGGGATGTTCTGGGACAGTTATCCATTTGCTTGTTTTCTGTTGATTAATTTGTTTGTCTGTTTCACTTTCATTGTTGATTTCTAACTTTCTGTTGGTTAAATCAATTCTCATGTTCAGCCCTAAGAGGCAACTGCAGTTGTGATTTTGGGCTTTACAAAAATAGATTGAATTGAATTGAATATGTGACGTTTAATATTGAACGTTGCGTACATTTTTCTGAATCAAGAAAAATTATGATTTCACATTGACAAAAATGTTGTGACACCATTTATTAAGAATTAATGTAATCAGATGTAATCAGATTTTGCTTCATCAAAACTGAAGAACTGAAAGCAGTCTGAATACTTGTACTGTATACTGTATGTTTTATAAACTTAAAAAAAAAAAAAAGTATGTTTCTTCGTAATTTCGTACAAAAGATAAAAAACTAAACTAAATTTATCAACCTGCAAGAGCCTAACAACAATTGTTTTTCCAAGCCAGGAACAGGAAACTTTTACCAACAACTTAAAGCTATAGCAATACACAAAAAGCTACCATTTGTGCATTACATCTCACACTGCTATGTTCAAAAGGACCATTTTTGCTTTTTATTATTATTGTCAGCAACACTAATGCATTATCTTGTCACCCATTTTTCATTCAAATGCATTTGCTCTTCGTGTTGTACAGCCCCGGGCTGTATTGTCAGATTTTGTCTTGGCACTGAGTGGCCCTGCAGTGGGACTGAGGCTGAAGTAGTCTGTCCATCTGTCTGTCAGTCTGTCCGCTCACCTCCTGTGTCTTCTGCTTTGTACACACACGCACTCTCACCTTCGACAACACAAACACACACAAACACACAAGCCCGCACACATTTGAGGCATGCACACGTGTGCGTCACAAGGCCCATCTGCTGCTAACTAGAGCCGCCTCTACACTACCCCTCCCAGCGCAGGACACTCAGATGACTTCAAATGATTGGTTTATCTCAGACCCTTCATGTAGAATCAAATTAGATTAAACCATACAGCCAGGATTAACACTGTGTAATTGCTATATAGCACAAGGTACAGCTGAAAAAAGTAATAAATGGGCAAAGATGTTAGATATTATACAGATATGGCTTTTTTTTAAATAATAATTTGTGTAGCTCACAATTCATGTTTGGAAATGGTCCTAAAGTTTATATTTACAATGGTTTAGTCATGTTTCAATTGATCAAAAGATGGTTTGTCTTCACTGATTGTTGCAAAGCAAATTGACAGTGACATAGTGTTGTTATACAACTTGATGCTGGTTTGAGTGTAAAACTATTTCAAATAGATTTGAGTTTGATTTTTCTGATAATCTGTGCTCATAGTGGTTTCTTTGAGTGTGTAATAACCCCTGAAAGTTATTGCTGGGTAAATCTCCCTGCGGCTAGTACTTCAAAACATAGCCTACAGATCAGGCATGGCATAGAACAGCTATTTTTAGACACTGGCTCCAAACAAGAGCTTACATTCCCAGTCAAACTGTGTCACACAAACTTTTCTCACAGTTTCTGGGTAGGACAAGTGCAGCTGACAACGTGTGACAAAAACCAATGAGCAAAGTACTGAGCAACAAGTCAAAACAAATGACTAAAAACAGAGAGTGGCATAAATATTATGTTCAAATATGTTAATAATGCCTGTGGGTGCATACATCAACATTGTCACTGATGTGTTCCCACCAGATTTTTGCACCCATGTAATTAAGCTCTTATAAGAACAAAGTCACTTGCTGGTCCAGCCAAGATTACTCCTATCTATACAAAGAAAATAAAGGAAAAAAATAACTTAAAATCTGTCAAATCTAGGAGCAAAGCACTAGAGAACTTTGATTTTGTTGTAAATGATAGACGACCAATGAGCTCCTCTGTTCTCCATGTTAGGATCCGCTCCTGTTTTTTTTCCTTCTCCTCCTCCTCTCTGTATCTCCCTCTCCATTCTATGTTCTGTCTGAGTCTCCACCTTACCTGGATGTGACATGGGCGTGACCAGACCATGTTTGGCAGATGGCGCCCCTGTTTTCCATCATCCCATCAGCTGCAGTATAAGAAGCCTGGCTCTTCAACCACTCCTCACCAGTTTGTTATTGCTGCTACCAGTGCCACCTGCCTACCTGCCTGCCTACCTGCCTGCCCACCTGCCTGCCCACCTGCCTGCCTACCTGCCTGCCTACCTGCCTGCCCACCTGCCTGCCCTTACCTGGATGTGACATGGGCGTGACCAGACCATGTTTGGCAGATGGCGCCCCTGTTTTCCATCATCCCATCAGCTGCAGTATAAGAAGCCTGGCTCTTCAACCACTCCTCACCAGTTTGTTATTGCTGCTACCCTACGTGCCTGCCTACCTGCCTGCCCACCTGCCTGCCCACCTACCTGCCTACCTGCCGTTTGCCCTTATAATATTCCACAAAACCTTTGTAATAAACCACATACCAACTTACCTGCCGTGATCTGTTTTATGTGTCTTAGGGAAACTGACATCCCATGAGTCGCTGAAATAAACAAAGCTGCTTGCACGGCTCAGTTTGGGAAAAAAATGAAAGTCTCAGTTTGAGTTTGGTCTGAGATGCAGAGGAGGTGGTGACCAGACTGTTAAAATGTTTATATTAGAAAATACAGAGAGAACCAGTCTGGATCCCAGGCTACAATAGCACACCTCCATGATCTCAGGTAATGATTAACTCTAAACGCTTTGCTCTCCCATTTGCAGCAGACCAGCCTCTCTAACTGCACATAGGATAAGTACAGGTAGATGCTAAGGACATCACGGGGCAGGGTTCATTCAGAGGAAAAAAAACCCTACATGTCCTGACTTCACAGTCAATTGTTAAGTCAACAAGTTCTCCTGAGCATCCTAATTAGAGTTGTTAACGCACACTCAAACACACACAGGATGTAATTACTGCACCACACAACCGCTGCCTCTGCCTTAGCTCCAGTCCAAAACTGTGCTGGCAAAGCAAACCACCAGTTCAAGCAACTCTGTCCTTTTCAGCAGTGTAGAGAAGCTAACGACACAAGATGAACAAGAATGAGCTCAAGTAAAAACATTTTAGCTCTTAAAATTTCTCAAACAAATGTTTAACTGTGACCAAAATGTGCCTCTTAACTGTGACTATGTCGCCCCATTCAGGGGACTAGACCTCCGGAAATGAATCTGTGGTCAAGAGATGAAATACTAGTGCACTGAGCCCAGAGGTTTCAGTAAAACTACTGCTATCCTGTATAAAAGACAGTGAATACACAATCTTGTTACAGGGGAACACAATCCCCCCAAGACCCCGGACATTTTCAGACTGAAAATGAGATTAATCACAGATGGGTGTTCAACATATTTGGTGTAAAAAGAAAATGTGATAATGAGACGAGAAAGACAGACACACAGAAGCCCATAACAGAAACTCTAAATAAGTTTCTATTTTGAGCAGACATGGACTGTATAATACCCAGAGGTCTTTATTTATGACCATTTCATGGAGGTGACTTGTCTCAAGTGAAAATGACGTTTGGAACTACAGGCGCTTCAAGCAGAAAAGGATTGAAGTATGTTGTATGTGTGTGTATTTCGTATGTGTGTGCAGTATTTATGTGTGTGTGTGTTCTCCACAAAGATAAAGAAAAGCATTACCATCGTCCAGTGTGATGTCCTGCAGGCCAATGGAGCGGAAGGCGGGCTCTCTGTCCTCTGGCTCCTGTTTAATGTTGAGTCTGTCTGCATCTGAGGGGTACTGCCCCAAAGGCCCTGCTGGAGGGGACAGGGTGGCCATAACAGGGCTGGTGGTCTGAGGAGAGAGCTGTCCTGAATGCTGTTGTAGAGGTCCCAGAGGACTGCCCCCAGAGGTGGGAGAGGATGAGGAGGGGGACTGGTACGACACAGAGTGCAGCTGGGGCGATGACGGCCCTGAGTGTGGAGAGGGGATCATCCTGGGAGGGGGCGCACTAGAGGGTGTGGGACAGGACGCTGACCTTTGACCTACAGGGTGGTACGCCATAGTCCGCTGCAGTGGGGATGAGTGTTGCCCTAGAAGTGGGTGAGCCGAGGAAGAGGGCGCCTGTGTGGAGTTTGGCCCACAGTGATAGCCGCCCAGGCCATGAAGGCCCAGAAGAGACTGACTCTGAGGGGAGCCTGCAAGGAGCGATGAAGATGGTGGAGCAGAGGGCGAGGGGCAGGAGGATGAGGCGTAGCCTATTCCAAGACCTACTGAGTGGGGTCCTGTATTAGCACTCTGCTGAAAGGGGAGTCTCTCATAGCCCTGCGCAGTCAGACTGGACTGGCCGTTGAAAGCCAGACTGGGGGCGTGGCTGTGCATTGGGCCATAGGATGGGCGAGGAGGGGCAGGATGAGGACTGGGACCAGGACTGGGCTGGAACGACATGTGGCAGTCTGTGGGCGGCTGCTGCAAACTGTGTCCCTGAAGGTGAGGCAGGTGTTGGAATGAGGGGGAGCTAAGCGGGGAGCAGGGGGGGTGTGGGACCAACAGGCCTGGGCCAGAGCTAGCAGCCAGACCATGAGGCGAGCTGGACAGAAGGCCGTCCGGTGGGGGGCCGTGCTCAGGAGAAGGCAGCTGGGTACGCACCAGAGTGGCACTGTGTGCCAGGGGCATGGTCAGAGGGGCCGCAGCAGGATGCTCCAAGTCCTCTCGCTGTTCCTGTTTGACCAACACTGCAGGCAAAACACAATCAATATGAGAGACATTACACAAATCAGGTCATTTCTATCGCCTGCAGGTAAAACCTAAATTAGTAAATGTTGCATTAACTTACCCTAAATATTATCTATGTCAAAATATTTACTGAAATGTAAAACTTTCAAATCTACAAGTTCCAAGAGCTTTATATTTCGAACAGCAATTGGGGTCATTCCCTTGATAGTGATGGTGCTGCTGTTCCACTCAGTAACCTATTTCTCAATCTGCTGCCTTGTGACACTAAGTTTTATTTTTATACAACTCTGAATCAGAGGGAGAGCATATGTTGTCAGTCTGGGTGCTATCACGTGAAACGCTGTGTGTGAATAGTATATCAATGTCCCCAATCCAATATTCAGGTCAAAAGTACAAGCTCATTTATGGATAATGATGATCCACCTAAAGTAAAGAATTTTGACAGGAAGTCTGCTGACTCTTTAGTCCTCTGTTATAAATGATTTAAAACGATTAAATTGGCATAATGTAACTTAAGAGCTCTAACTCTTAACAGTGATCATTCAATAGAAGTATTTGATCACAAATAGCAGGAGGTATTGGTGGTTACTGCACTAGTATCAGCACCCGGTTTAAGTGACAGAGCAGGGTCGTTGCAGTTGTCTCAGATTGGTTGGCCTAATCTGTCAGCAGGGAAAACAGGAACTGCATGTGCCGAGTGGGCGTGCTTGCAAACAGAGCGATGTGGTGGAGGAGGCAGACCTGCACACACTCGCTGCTGTGGTAACACTTTGGTATTGGATGTGCTGCACAAACGTAAATATTCACCCGCAATTTCTATTTCACTTTGACTCATTTATAGAAGAAAAGCAACAAATCAATGTTTACATAAATCATAATTTACATCATTTTGCAATACAAAACTCATGCAAATATACTAACATAGCATGAAATTTGGCAGGTGTTCATGTTTTTGGCACATAAGCCCAATGTAGACCACAGTGAGACTTTCTTTGCATAAGGACAGAAATGGGGTCAGTAAAGTCTCCTTGGAGTGTGCGGGTTACATCTGTCTCAGCTGTCAGCCACATGCCTTAAAACTAAAATACTGAATACAAGACTCTGCAGTCTATACCAAAGGCTCGTGAGTTAGTGGTATAGCTCCTCATACCTGGCAGGTATGTGAAGCGCTGGGATTGGCTTCTTTTCCTTTTGCCATTACAGACGTAGAACTGCACCTGTACAGCTGAGCTCGCAGTCTTACTGTGATACGGAGGCACCTCCACCAGTATGCAGGACTGGAGCACAGAGATATTCATTTAATGCTGATTTTATTACCGACAAGAAAATAGCAGTAACAACAAATAAGTACTCACCCCTTGAGATTTTTCACAAATAATTTTTGCTTCTACCTCCCATTGTGGTCTTCCGTCTGCAAAAAATAAAACAAATTGATCCCATAACTGTTAGGTATTCACGTCACACAGCACGCCTGTATACTTACAATTTGCCCTAGAACATCATTTTGTACTGATTAGTTGTTTTTAAAAAGTCTCCATGTGCTGTCAAAATGCAACAGCAGCAATATGGTTACCAATTTTCTTGATTCAATATAGAAACAATTCAGACACAAAGTCGCCAACAAGTTCTGCTTAATCCCCCACAAAGAGGCTTTTTGACTATACACCCAGTGTACTTTTGTCTGAAGTAATTTCAGACAAAAGTTGTCTCGTCTTGTTCTTGTCTTTCTGATATCTAGGTATCTTAGGTCGTCTACACAGTAATCCACTGTCAGATAATGCCATGCCATTATAGAGATTATTCCCTTTAGTGAAGGAAGATCTTAACTCTTAGTTGACAGGGAGTATTTATTCCAATGAGCAAATGACCTTGACTGTCTTTGCAGCTGACAGAGCTGCATTATTACAGTACAGCTTGTTGACATTCAACAGGCAAGAGCAAGGGCCCCACATGCTCTTTCAGACAACAAGCAGCAACAGGAACCTCATTCCATAGGAAGACAATGACTGGGATAAGCCAGTCACCTAGTGCACGCCACTGAGCAGAGAAAACCACTTTAAACAAACCAACCTGTTTGCTCTGGCCAGTAGAAACACACATAACGTATCTCTATTTGGATCTGACAGCATTAGATCCTTAAACTCTATAGACAAGCAGAGAATCTGGTCAAATCCAACAGTGGATTGCACACAATGGTTGATGGTGTGCGCAACATCATAAAACATTAACTGTAGATTATTCTACTAGAGTAGGTCCAGGCAATAGTTTGTAATACTAAACAACTTAAATAAGCATTAATTCACCATTTCTATTATTTATATATTTAGTCAGTGAAAGGTAATACAGCATATAAGCATGTAAAAACGCCAAAGACACAAAAAGACAGTGAGAGACGCTAGGCTCTGAAAAGAGTTTACTTTATGATGATGATGAGTCAAACAATGAAGACTCAAACAACATAATTATTAACTTTCTTCACTGCCTTCATTCAGTCAGGGCCCCATTCTCTGCATAACCATAGTGCACCTCTATGCCTCTTCTATTTGAACATCAGGGAGTGTTTTCAGCTGTGCAGCTTTTGTATGCCACGCTTCACCTGGTACCCCTTAAAGCGCTAAGACATTCCTTCATGGAGCTTTTGCTCTAGAAAATCTTAAGAACATGCCCTCGCCCCCACCTCCCACAAAAACGCCACCAAACTTGTTGCCATGTGTGAACTGGACTTGGTTGCTCTACATAGCCTTGGGCAGGCATTGATTGGCTTGACAAATATTAGCCATTTAAGTTCCCTTCCATGGCAACAGCCATTACATGTGTTTATTAAAGGGCAATAAAATAAAGAAAGATAAGGTTAAGAAAAGCAGAGTAACAATGTGAAACTATAAGGATCATACATCAAATCAAAATCATTTCTGAAATCATATAATATTATCAGATATATCACTATTCTTGTGTGACAAATGAGGATGAAGTTCCACAACCATCCTAGTCCTTATGGCACACATGAATGCCAGTGGAGCGGTGCAGCTGCTGTGTGCATACTGCTGTGTGCATACTGCTCTTACCAGGGCCCTTCTCCAGGAAGATGACCTTGGACTCTGGAAAAAAGTTGGAGCCGGTGATGTGCATCTCCTCTCCCCCACTGACTAGACAGCTGGTCAGGCTGGACTTCTCCACCTGGGGTAGCTCTTGAGCTGACCGTTGGGCTAGAAAAATCATAGTAGAATCAAAAATTTCAAAAATGATTATTTGCTGAGCTGTTTTCCAGTGAAAGGCTGTAATATTTTCTAAGACACCTAATGATGCACAATTTAAAATTATATGAGCTTTTAACCATAATGGTTTCCCCTTCTCATTTACCCACTCGAAGTTGTATTTAGAGTGATTTGTGCATGTTTGAGTAATCTTTATTCAGTATTCAAGATGCCATTGCTCCTTTTCACTGCCACTGGTCACTGTGTGATTAATAAGTGTACTTTTTTTTTCTTGTGTGCTCTCATGACCTCACAGCTGGTAGACACTCACAGCATTCTACAGGGATGGAAGCCGCCTGCAGCGAAAGCACCTTCCCATTGGCCTGTGGGATGTGCACCCTGAACACCACACGCACCCGGGTGTTCTTTCGTCCGATGTCTGTCTCTCCTTTACGCAGTTCAATGTCGGAGTTCCGTAATTTCAGGATGCCAGCACAGTCAATACTGGAGGGAAAGGAAAAGAGTTGAGTCTATGAATTAATGGTTGTATTTCAAGCATTATGTAACTTTTTTAGTGGATGATCCACCACCAGCTTGTCTCCAAGGAGATGTTATTGCTTTCCCTCAAATGTTGCACAGTATGGCATGCAACATATTTATCTCCACAGAGAAAAAACTGTTTTTCATGCAATAAAAACACCTATCTTCCATTTATTCTACTATAGGTAAGTTTAATGCTATACTGTGGAACATTCTAGGCAAAGCACACCGTGCTGGACTTTTCATCAGAAAAGTTACATAGTGCACGTTTTACAAACCTACATACCTGGCTGACATGTTGTTTTCAGGCAAAAGAGGAATTTCTAGAACTTTGGTGCTGGACACTATGATTTCTTGGCTAGCCGTGGCCACAGTTTTCCCTGTTATCCGGTGGACCTGGTAGAAGGCGTGGGGTCTCAAGTAGCGGTCATCTGCTGTACCAATGAACATTTGCAGGTTGATAGGCTTCTCACTGTATCCTATGAGCTGCAAAAACATATGCAGCTTTTAATCAAATGTTTGTTTCATGATTTCTTTTTGGTTGATGGGAGGTACAAGCCAATATATATTGTTACCAATGTATTCAAAAACAACCATTTCAACAGTGGCAGCTGTGGAACAGAGCAGCATTTAGATTTTGCTGAATTTTGACATTGTGAATGTACTCAGCCAAGATGACATGTCAAAGGAAAGTGCTGTGTGGCAGTTAGGAACAACAAAAAGATGGAAACGCAGTCAGGAACTCCTCTCCTCCAAGGGACAGAACAAACACACGGTCACACAATCCTACTACTGTTGTAATGTTTTTCTTGGCAAACTGGCCCAGATCAGCATAGTCCCACCATACAGCGCTCCAGCTTACTAGCGGGCACTCGTCCATCAGGAAAACCCACTGAGGGCACCTGGAAAGAACAGCCCTTTCATTACAGTTCAACACACACACTGCCAAGCATCCACCAACCTCACTGAAGCTGGCAACAGCAAACCTCTTTGACATGTACGTCACAAAGTGTGTTAATGTTAGGCAAAAGCAAAGGAAGAAGAAAATGCCACAACAAATTTACAGAATCTTAGCTTTTGTTGAAAGGAAAGGGATATTTTTTTACTCCATGGCCTCATGTGGTTAAAGCACAAGAGCCAGAAACATTAAAGGAAGCAGTGGAAAAGTGGATTTGGTTGTGTTTACATCAGGTTTATGGGAGAGGACAGGCCCTCAGAGACAAGCGCCTTAAATCAAGTACTAGTCTTGGTCAGTATTATCAGTCTTTCTATATTTCTGTATTATGTTATGTAACTGACTTTATAAAGTTATCTTTACTTGTACACTGATATATGAACATTGAACACAGATTGATGGTAGATTGAGAGTGGATTTACATTTGACAGTTAAGAAACCACAGAAACAATATATCTGACTGGAACTAGTTTAAGCGTTCGAAAGTTTGGTTTCATGATCTTGTCTGTAGGCTGCCACTGAAGTCAGCTCATACAGACAGTGCTAGCATATGTGGATTTATGTATGTGTGCGTCTGTGTGTCTTCATAAATCTGAGCATGTTTATTCACAGCTCCATGTGTGTTCCAGACAACGTAAAATTAGTTAGTTAACGGTGCCTTGAGGAATGCAAGTGTTTAGCTAGTATAGCTAGTGTAGGTTTAGCTTTTAAAAAAGCAACATTAGTTTAGTTAGTTGAATAAGAGATGTTTCAGAAATATCTGGGCCAAAGTGGCACACTACTATAGTCTGTTTTAGATCTTTGCTGGGGCTTTTGCTTTTGATATTGCATTTGTTGTCGTTTTTTTTTTTTACTTTTAAGACGAAAACACACGTCAAGCAGCAAATATCAGAGGTGTAAACAAGCCCATGGAGAGTAGTAAGTCTTTGTGGACACACACCCCTGACTTGCTCCAAATTCCTGCGTCACCACCCCCCACATCTCTGCCGGAGTGTGAAATACTGCATGATGGTGGTCTTTGCACTCCTAACTCCTCACCTTTCAGCCTGTCCAAAGAGCCAGAGCCCAGCTGGGCAGTCAGCAAGAAGCCCAAGCCTGATAGAGATCAAGTCTTTTATTAAACCACATTGACATTAAACCAGTCACATGGCAAGGGTCTTCTGCCCACTCAAGCCTGTAACTAACGTACAGCTGCTGCTGTGTTTGCTTGTGGATCGGGTTAAGGATGAACTCTCTCCTCTAAATAAAACCACTGGATACAGTTACATACTTAGGTCTAACTAAATAAAGAGTCACTTATTTTTGGCCTTCATCTGTTCCACTGATCCAGTAATGTGGCTCACAAGTTGTGGGAAGAACACTGCATACATATAAGGGTTACACTGTATATAGGCAAAATGTGACACTTATCAAAACAGAAATCTGAGGCCAAATGCAATGGCCAAAAATGTTCCAAATTAGAATGATTAATCTACTGCCAACAGTCTATGCTAAATGTTACATTTAGTTTCTCTTAAACTACAGTATAATCTTAATGTTCCTGTCACCTTTTCGGTGCTGTCCCTGTCCTCACCCCTCAACTGAGCCACAGCTCTCTGGCGTAACTTGACACTTTCTCACAACAAGCGCCTGACTCTGCCAAGTTGTTTCCCTTTGTTGCTCCAGTGTTGCTATGGTGACACAGTATGCGTGTGCGTATGAGAGAGCGATGCAAACTTACACTGGTGTAAACTAGGACCCTGCAGCTTATGTTACTAAGCATAGTACAATACATGTGACTTTGAATTAGCAATGCTAGAAGTTTTGTTTATAGGTAAAAAGAGTAAAGACTATGAGAGCATGGCTGAAATGGTGCCAAATCTTGATTTGTCAGAGGCTCTTGTGGCATCACAGCGTGGAACACACAATGTGCTGCTCACACAGGCTGCTATTTGCTCAACACACCAGGGAGGGCACCGAGAGCCAGGGGGGCAGTGACTGTTTGTTTAAACAAGGTCAATACACGTGCACCCACACAAGCATCAGAGCTGAATATGGCCTAGCTGATGAGGCCAGCATTAATCCTTATCTACAACCATAAAACGGAATAATCATCTTTATAAACTCCATAAAATACTTTTTCTATGAGCAAAAAATTTTGTTTGTATCATTCAGTCATGGTAACACAGCTTACGCACTTTTTTCTGTATCAGTTTTCTGTACTGACACTTTTACAATCTGTTTTGGGTCCCATAGTGGTCAGGTTTACGCAGGGCTTTAAAGCAGCAGTGCACTATGTATGACATCCACAGAGGAGTGAGGCAAACTGCTCCTGTCCTCTACAGTGCACAATACCACAGGGGCTTCTCATATTTGTGTGGGTGCAGCCGCACTCAATTAAGCTGGTTAAATACGCACAAGGATACCTCCGCCAGCCAGAGAAGCTTTGGACTTATCTGTCTCCTAGCAACAGGTGTGCCGATTATGGTTGTCCCAGAGGATAGGCAGGATCAGCTATCCAGACACACGTGTACATGAATATAAAGACATTATATATTTGCCCCATACTGTGACTGGAGTAGACCATGTTGAAGTGTACACAACAGCAGTATGTGCTCAGACAAAGATTCAACTGACTATCTTCCTGCCTGCTGATCCAACAGCTAGTAGTTATAACATTTCAATTAATACTTTTTTGCTTTTAAACACAAAAAATGAATTATGTATATCCAAGCTTTCAGCAACAATGCACGTGTACATTTAATTGTTCATTTGTCTAGCATGCTGTCTTAAAAGCACAAATGACATCATTTAGTAAAACAATGACCTTTGACAATACAAAAGGGGTTTGTAGACAGACAACAGAGTGTCCGATGTTTAGCAAACACAGACGTTAGACCTGCTCGATGAGTGCTGATGCCATCTCTCCTCACAGAGCAGAAATACTAAAGGACGCTTTGTACATGGTCATCGCAGACTGTCTCCACCACTGCTCAACAGGGTTTTACAACAGGAATATGAAGGAGAAAACAAACACTTGTATTATGCCAACATGTTTGCCAGGGCTACTGTAAGAAACCTCTTTTGACCAAATCATTCCTATGGGGGAATGAATCAGGGTCATGCATGACAAAGGCTTGGTTAAAAACAGTGATGGCTAAATTATGCATTGTCACATATGGTGGGATAGGATCTTGGTCTAACAATGGTTCAAATAGTTAATGATTGGCCTGAAGGAAGCCTGTAAGCCTAGATGTAAGAACAGTGGGAATTTTATGTGGTACTTTCACAATGATTTTATCAGTAATCAATCTTAAATGAATATCTGGATATAATGCTGACTACAATTTTCAATAGGTCAAAGTTGCTGCAAACTTCCATCTTGGAGTCTTTCAGGGGGGCTCGCGGAGCACTGCTCTTGGTAGCTGGTGTCTGCCACATGGCATAAGTTAATATTACCTTTGAAATAAATATTCTAACTAACCTTTACTATGGGGTGGCCACCAGAAGCAGCTTTGACAGCTCCTCGACTGCCTTCAGTCTCATAATGTGCTCGGTGATGGGCTTTGGGCTGCACTTCGATCTTGAGCTCATACTGGCCAAACTGGTTTGGAAGTGGCCAGTCTAGAGGAGGCAGTGATGAGGTCCTAGACAGAGAGAGAATGTTTCAAATGTATTACAAATATGTTACAACAACTAGTTTTTCTATATTAAAAATAATAATATAACATTTATAACTGTATAACAAAGACCTTTGGTGACACTACAAGTATAAGCCCTTCGGTGAGAGAAAATACAAAAAAGTATATATTGTAGCAATAGCACTTGTATAATATAGCTGTCAGGTTTGTACACAAAGCCACATGGAAATGGCAGTTCCACAGATCTGACAACATCCAATACGATACCTTGTAAATATTTTGTGGGAATAGGCCTGTCTCAATAACAGTTTTGAAGTGCGATACATTGCTAAAGATAAACGATAATCGATAATACTGAAGCAGGAGAATGAAAAGACATAATTATTTATTCGACCATTTACACCTCAAATCTTATTGTCGTACTAAAAAATGACAAAAAGTTCCCCACTAGTACAAAGAAAAAGTACTCCGTGAAAAGTATTGTTCCATCTATTATTTATTAAACTATAAGTCAATATAGTGATTATTGCGAAGTGACCCATCAGACATGCTTGAGTCTATACAAACTACTATTTAATTGATGTACCTCCTCAGAGACTTCTGATTGTCATAGTGGAAGTGATCTTTTTAAAGCACACTACATGTATAGATTGTCAAATTGTGGCATTCCCCTTTTATTTGGAACTATAGGTGATGAATAATGGTAGGGAATGCACCAGCAGCACCAGCAGAGGGTGAATCACTGGCAGACCCACAGCGCCTTGAATCATTTGAAAGAGGCCCTTCTCATCGTCAGTGGGTGTGGATCCTTCACACTAAAGCTCACACTAAAGCACAGCCTGTGGCTTACAGACCCGTGTGCAGTGTCAGAGCTGGCACTGTGTGTTTTTCCTCACTGTTTTATCTGGGCATGTCACAATCCTATTTGAACAGCTGCATCTGAGAATCACACACTCAGTGGCCTCAGCTCCACAGGGAAAGTGCGCCGGAGCACATATGGGAAATGCGCCTTAAAGGGCCTTTATAATGCAAATCAAACTTTTGTCATTTCTCACTGTGTTATGTTGTCGTGTTTTTCAAAATTACCTGTACATAACTATGTATTGTTCCATTTCGTCATTCTGGGGTAATCTTGCATATAAAGCTGTATTATTATTATTATTATTATTATTACTTTTTATTATTATTACTTTTTATGTATTATTTTCAATGAATACAATTTTATAATTTTATAATTTTATTTAGCTTCTATAGGACCTTTAATTTTGCTTTACTGAAAACTTACCATAAAAAGTGATGTTTCAGGCATGAATGATTCAAACTCTTGAGACATTTTGAGAGTGCGTATAATGTATGAGCTGCCTTTGAAGCTGAACGTATGACTTGATGACATAATCACCAGGAAGTGCTGCTTTGCATGGCTGCTACTGTAACAGGAGCCCCAGTGGACACAGGAAATATGAGCTTTGTGACGAGGCCGAGTGGGAGTTGCACAAAGCAGAATATTCTCAAGTTTCTCAGCCATGCGCCTCACAAGACCTTCTTCTGTTATCAGTACTGGCCTGTTCATTAAAATGCCCATTCATCTTATAGGCAAAGAGAGACAATGGTGCCAGAGCTTTGTAAATTCAACAACTCACGTAAACTCTGGTGAGTGTGTGCCAGGCCTTCTACCATATGTGCCCATGATATAAACACGACCAAGGCTTCATCTGCTGCTAAACTGAACGGCTGCCTGCTTGTCCAGAAATGACAAATTCACAATTTATCTTAATTTTGTAATTGCTTAACTTTTCTCCAACTAATTCTAAAGTTATGTGAGAGTTTTGTTTCTGTCCATTTGGTTAAATGGGATGTGCCTGATTTTTTATTACGTCATATCTGATAATAAAAAGTTTTTATTGGCTGTAAACTAGAAAGTAATGCTGGTGTGCACTGTTAGCATACTAGCTGTTGATAGCAGTAGTGTGATGGCAAAACTCTGCTCTGGCCTCTGAAAGTTGTGAAACATGCTAAATTCACTACAGTGAATAATTACGATGTTAAGTACACGGACCACTACAAACCAGTTCTGTTTTTTACTACAGTAAAAATCCGGTATACCGCTTTTAAATAATGGCCAAAAACACATCGGTAAGTGCAATGAGCTTCATGGCACTTGTTCACACTTGCTGAGATTAAAGATGTGTCATCATAATACTCATATTTATTCTTTATCTACAAACTGCCTTTAATTAATAATTCACAAATACAGTGTGTTTAGTGTCCTCATAAAAGGGTTTAAAAAGCCGGTAATAAAGTCATAAAAGACTTTGATAAGACTAACATAAAATATGCCTATCCTAATACAACACCAGTGTATTTACCTGAATATTGGTGTGTGCCCAGGTTTGGGTTTATTCCATGAGAAATGTGACGGCACTGAAAGGAACTGTTCTCCTAGTCCATCCTTCTTCAGGCTGTGCACCAGCTCCTCTGACGGAGAGTCCAGGCTGGGAGACATGCTGTCAGACTCGTCCAGGCCAATGTCCCCTTTCCCCTGTTGCATAGCAGTTCTGTCCTGAGATGTTTTCCTGGTCTTAGATGGGATGTCTGCCTCAGATGGGCAGCACTGGAAGGGTGACAAACCCATGGAAGAGCTCCCCAGCCAGGTATCCTCAGTGACACTCCCCCGGGGTGAGGGTCCCGGTGTGGGTGTGGGGGAGCGATGTGGGGACACAGAGCCTCCATAGCAGATGTCAGCGCTAGAGTGACGCCTCTTTCCACACGGAGAGTTAGGCCGTGATGAAGGCCTAGAGGGAGGCCGTGGGCTGAGCCAGTTCTCATCAGTGACACTGGTGCGCGGGGAGTGTCCAGGCGACTGACGGGGGGACAAGCTTATGGGGTGATGCATGAAGGCGGGTTGCTGGTGCTGCCACGCGGGTTGTTCCTCCAAAATGACCCCTCCGGCCTGAGGCGAGTGAGGGGAGGCACACCCAGGAGACGTGAGCGGAGACCCCAAAGTGAAGCGGGCAGCCGCTTCATTCAGTTCTGAGTCCACGTCATCATAGACATGAGAGAAAGACTCACAGGATGATGCGTCAGAGAACCAGCTCCGGGAGGAGAGGCTGCTGCATGGGCTAGGGCTCAGGGACGAGTCCCGGTACGAATGGTCAAGGGGTAGATAGAGATGGTCTCTGGATAGAGGCCTGTCGCCATGGTAATCCCCATCAGGACCGTTGGTCCTCAGGTCGTCCTCATTGGCATCCATCTCCTGCTGGCAACTGGGCGAGATGGAGGTGATCTGGATGCTGGGACATTCGAAGGCTTTGGGAGCCTCCACGGGGGCAGAGGCCAGCAGAGGAGATGTGCCATATTTGTGGTGTGAGTCAAAGTGCCCAGGGCCCTGTTTGTGCAGCTGAAGGCACGGGGATGCACTGATGACTTGTGAGTGAGACTGCACGCCATGGCGAGCCATGTTTATGGTCTGATGGTTGGAGACGAGCGTCTGAGGCTGCTCCACATTCAGGACGTAGAAGGAAGTGTTGTCATCAGGCTCCAGGTCTACAGCAGACACAAGCACAAGAAAGAACAATGTCACACTTTGTACTATCGGACTGTCCTTGACCATTGAGCATATTATTGATTACATTTATGAGATGAAATCCTTATAACGTATCAATAAAGATAAATACATGTTTGGAACACAACATTTAGTTGAAATTACCTCCACTGATAAACCCTCAGACCTTATCTGTCTTACAACAAAGACCTGGTTATTACTCAGGTAACACAATCAGTGTGTCTCCCTGGACACTATAATAATTATTATTGCTTAGTAATGGCACCTGACAGACAATTATGCCTGCTTCACTTCAGCAACAGAGCAGAGGAAAACACACTCTGCTGCATGCTGTTTGCTGTCATCACAGCCAGCTCCAGCTGCCTATTTATACTAAAGGTCATCCAGCACAGGCCACTAGCGCGCACACGCACACACACACACACACACACACACACAGACAACACTGTGATGTGTTACAAGTTATTGATAAACTGAACAACATGCTCTGCTGCTCACACAGACAGGAACTAGTCATCCATTGTTGGACACATCAAAGCTTTGTTTAGTGTAATTGGAATAAAACCTGTCGACAATCAAGACAATTGACCTCATTGTTTTAATATTTATTTTAAAATGCCTCTAATTGAGCTTACAGCGTATTTGTTATATATTTAGTTAAGCTCAAACCACAAAGTAGCCAGAACAGGATGAGGTTGTGAAATCGTTACACATGACTTCCCTGTTTTCCTGGATCTAGTAAGTGCCATTTCAATTAGTCTATAAAAATATTTTCACTTTTAAATCACTTTTTTTCACTTTAAATTTGATTTAGTTGGTGTATCCTAGATTGACTGTAATATTGTCTGAATAAGTTCAAACATTTAAGCAGAGGGAGTGTGATCTCCTATATTCTGTGTCTGAATGACCACAGACAGAGACAGCAGTGGAGATCTCTTTATTTATAGCCACTGTGCACTGGCCCTGCCTGTCTGTCACAAGACCCACAGCGGATCCTCTGACAGCAGAATCCCAGTGACACGGGCACGAGAAGGAAAACAAACAATGTCAAAATTCACTTACCTGTTATGTGACTAAATCATCTAGCAAATACTCATTAAAGAAATGATTTAAAATGTCCTCATTGCTCAGTATTGTTGATTATTACAAACTAGATAAAAGTTAAAATGTAAAATAAAACATTTAAAAAGTTTTTTGAAACAATATACAGTGATATATTGATTAAATATATTTAGGTCGAGGTTGAGACTGAGAGCTAGTATAAGAGGCAAGATGCAGGTCAGGCAGGTGTGGCCCAAAGCCCTCTCACTGACCTGTGATACCACAACACACCAGCGCACCCAGGCACAGTCACCTGGGACACAAGTCAGATTTACAGCTGAGGCTAAAGACACAGGAGACACAGAGAGTATAGGAGTTGTTTTCGCAATGACCAGTCCCCTGTTTCTCAAAGCTCAGTGTGTCACATACTGACTGTCCATACATCAGATATCCAATCCGGTTAAATTAAGATCTCTAAGAGGCTTTGCTGTGCCTAAGTTAATAATAGCTCTGCTTCAATGGGAGGTTTGAGGGAAGCTCCTTGTTGCACAAAGACCATTGTGTTGTCTAAGACTAGACTGTTGTAGTGTGTGTGAGCTGATGTGGACAGCGACAGTGGACACACACTCAGCACGATTCTCACCACGGTTTATGCTCTGGCTGCTCTGTGATGCCTTGACACACAGGCCTACATTACAAGAAAGCCCAGTTTACTGCACAAGATATGTGTCATCATGCTAACTAGTGCAGCTATGACTCGCTTTGCGTCTTCATGCTGTACTTAAATATTATAAAAGGTAGCATGACTTTCAGTGCACATTTTCATCATAAAAACAGTCCTAAAAAGTAAAGCTCAGTGATGTTCAGTGATGTCTGCCCAGTGTGGATGCAGTGTCTAGCCCTTATGGACCAACTGGCATCAGAACTGATGAAGAGGTTTACTGTCAACATGCTAGTATAAACGTGACTGTGCATTTCTCTGACTATTGTGTCATTTTTATGTGCACTATTGATTTTGTGAGCAACAACCTATACACAGCCTGACAAATATGAGTGTCTCAGGTTACCCATGAGCACCAGCCACATGTGGTCTGAAGCCGGACAGTAACCTAAGCCAGGGTTCCCTTTGTGCAGGAGCAGGGCTGATTAGCAGTGGCTCTGGTTACCTCCCGTGTACAGGAGGCTTTGTGTTCAGGTCAGGCTCTTCTTTCACTGCTTCCAGCACTGCTGCACATCAAACTGCCAAAAACACTTGACAAGACTAAACATCACTGACTTACTGTGTGTTTTCTTTATATTATAAGGCAAGTAGGCATAGAAACATTTTAAATTATAGCTCTGAGCTAATAATCTTTTCCAAGTCAGTGAACAGTGGTTTTAATTTTAGCCCATTTGACCTGGATAGAAATCATAATCCCCATATATTTTTACATTTTAAAATGTGTTTCCTGATTTTTTACTGTTTATATCATAGACCAGTAATTGTTATTCAGGGACTCAATTACAAATTTATTGCAAGGTTTAGGCTCTGCAATCCCGAAGCATTGTAGAAAATTAAATCCACACTGTGAGAATTACATACTCTTATTTTGTATCACTGAAGGGCCAAAAGGGGTTTGTAGGGATAGTTGCTAAATGAATATAAAAAAGGTTTGTAGTGGCAAGGACAGTATTAAAGACATAAAAGCCACTGACTATCCTAACACCAATAAATCCAGGTGACTAACTGTTAGCACTCCACATCTAGAGTTTTGAGGTACCCACATTTCAAATTCAGTGCCAGCTCATTTCCAAGAACTGGACAGCTGGCACTGTGCCTTCTTTTCTAAAGAGTGTTTGTGACGCACATGCCCATAGTCCCATACGTATTGTCCGGATTGGCCCACAAATGCTGCACTAAAGCCTCTTGATGGGTTTTGCCAAGTCCATTATTGATTAATACATGTTTTAGCCTCAACATCTCTGTGTCAATCATATTAAGAAGAGATGAATAAATAAACAACATAAAGGCAAAAAGAAAAATCCAAATTAATTCTGTTACAAGTACAGCAGATTACAGGTCAAAATGATTGTAACCTTTATACAAATAAACATGACAGCAAAAAGCAATGCCAGGTAACGCCAGTTAAGGCTTACAATGTCTGCATAAGCCAATGTTAACATATGCTGCCAGCTAAATTAAGCTTCTCCTAATTAAGGATACCATGCTGAGATAACACTATGAGATAAACAGAGTACCTTATAAGCAGCTGAATCAAATACCCACAGATCAAACCACTCATTATTGTCTGTGTGGATCTTCATCATGCTATTACATGTTGTGTGACCTATAAATAGGTTTCTTCTAAACCATGAACTGTAGTATGAGAACATTAGACTTGAAGTTGTCCCAAATACCTCCCAAAATATGCATGGGCTATCTACACATTTTAAAATAAGTAAAATAAATATTGTATCTAATACTACAGTCCAACCGTTGCATCTCGCCATCTTCTAAGGGTGTTTCTGTGTGATTTTCAAATATGTCAGAATAAATAGAAACAAAATAGAAGCAAAACAAAAGGCTAAAAAGCAGAGAAGCCATGACTGGGCCTGACTGAAATATGGCTTTGTGGGACAGCCTAAAATAAAATGGGACCTGAGCCAGCCTAATCCCTGGTGTAGCACACTGCACCTCAAAGCAAACCAAAGAGAAGAGGAAAAAAGAAACTAGATGCAGGAGTTGAACAGCTTTCTGCCCCTGACATGTTGATACAGCGCGGCCAGCGGTAGCTTTAGTTACACTAAATTTAAACTAGACAGATGCCACACATAGTTCCTCCTGCCTCACCCCGGGAAACAAAAGTCTCATTCATCACGGTTCAGAGGGTCGCCCACATGTGCACCTCAGCCATGACCTGCTCCACCCGGCCTCACTTTCTACTCCATCTCCCCTTTATTAGGCTGTAGCCCACTACAGAAAGACTTGGTTCACCAAAGACTTCAACTGGGCATCCACTAAAAGGCGTGTGGCATTATCAAAACGTCTAAAAAGTCTATAATCCAACCATATTTGACCCGAAGTGCACTGACAAGACAAGTAGTGATAAAAGGCAGAATAAAGTCAAACATCATCTTCAGAACTCCAGCTAACTCATTACATGCCTTCTCTTTTCTGCTGTTGTCCATATAAATCCTTTATGATTCCAATAGAATAATTAGTCAAAATAATAAATAAAATGATCAGCAAAGACACCACTGACTAAACAACTAAGGATATCCAGCCTTATCCAGATATCCTACCCTTGACATCTGTACACGGGCAGCATGACAAAATACAAAACATCAAGTATGACAGTGATCAGGGGTCTCCCACCAGCAGCCCACGGGCCATCCAGTACCAGGCCCCAAAGGAAAACACTACAGATCTTTAAAAAACACTAACACTATTTCCTTGTGTTTTACTATTAAAATATAGTGTCGTTTAACCTGGTAAACAGCAAACAAGGTCCCTGAAAGAAATCAAATATTTAGTATCGGTCTTTGCAAAAAAAGGTTTGGTACCATGTTTTATTCCTGATATAAAGGCCAATGGAAAGTCATTTTCATAATATAGTTCTTGATAAAATAGGAACAAACCAAAAACATCAGGCTATCAATATAAAATAGCACTGAATTCAATGAAAAAGAAAGCAGCAAACGTGAAAAATAAGGCAGGCAAGTAAAGAAGTGTCTCTGCTGCAGGTACTAGGACAGCGCGTCCTGTAGTGGCAGCTGTTGACATGAGTTGCAGCTCTCAGCCATACTGTAAAGTGTGGACACACAGCTGTGGTGGGCCAGCCCACACACTCACCTGGCGACGTGGTACACAGCATTCTGCCCTGCTCCTGTGTGAGGGCTCTTCAGAGTGTGAGCTGTCTGCTGCTAACCACCTGCTCACAACAGAGCGGTCCTCTGGCTCTAAGGAGCGACTAGAACCTGCTGTCTGCCCTCTGCCTCGCTGTGTGACTGCCCAAAATAGTCCACCATGAGAGCGATGTAATTTCAGTCTTTCCCACGACAAGGATTGAGAGGATCCTGCTCTGGGTTTGGGATGGCAGAGCAATGACAACAACAGTGACAGGACAAGAGTCCAGTCCACTGTTAGATGGCCACAGTGAGTTCCTCTGACAGAGCTCAGGTAGAGGCTGAGATGCACATGGCCCACACACATACACACGCACACCCACACACACAGACACAGACACGTGCACACACACGTACACATACGCAGACACACACACACACACACACACAGACACACGTGTGGCACTGCAGCATCTGGAGATTTCATTAGACACAACAGTCTCTCTGATGTCACTGTGGCTCTCCTTTATATACTGAGAGCAGGTTCAGGGAAAAGACGTAGTGTTGGCATGATCTTACAGTAGCAGGAAATATCAAACCACAAATAAAGTTTTTTGTTTTTTGTTTTTTTTGTCTGAGAAGAAGATATGGCTGAAATAGTTTCAGAAGTTAGTCTTTAAAAAGAGTGAGGGAAGAAAACCCTGTATGCACAAGTTGGACACAGTTGGACCACCCCCCCCCCATTACTGGTGTCTGCCATCTGAAGACCACATGGCACGTCTGGCCCAAAGCCACACTCGTCACTTATGGATCTTCCTGGGTCCGTAAAGGGCACCACTGCCACTGCCACATTCCACACAGCAACAAGTCAGAGAGAGAGAGAAGGAGAGAGAGAGACAGAGAGAGAAGGCTGCTCGTGACCTGCATCACCCGAGTCACCCTGCCCCATCAGACCAAAATACCACATACACACACAACGGCAGTACAACTTTGGGGACTGGAAGTGACATTTGTCTATAATTCTAGACGTTGTACATGAAAACAACACATAATTATTGATGACGCATGAGCCATTACACCAAAAAAAGAAGCTGAACACCAAAGGCGCAGCCTTATATCATCAAATGTTCTTGTTGTTTCCACAAACTTGTAGACCACAGTCCAGGTTGTCAGATGTTCTCACAAAAATCACATTATAAAAATTTTTTAACTAAACTAAACCAATGAATGTGCATTAGCCCGTCACACATTGACACATTTAGTGCTGAAACAAGTTCATTGATTAATCGCAACTAATTAATTGTTGCAATAATTGTCAACTAATTTAGTCATCAAAAACACATAATGTGCTGAGAGAAGAGGTTTTTTGGAGTAGAGAGAGCAATAATTTCCCCCAAATGACACAAGAAAGGTGTACAATTATTGTTTGCAATGAAAAACCTATTTTGTACACTATAAAAATGCCCTCAAGTGGAATCTCTTTAACATAAATTTGAATTAGAAAAATCTCTCACGATCTAAACAATGCTCGAAAGAATACAGATTGGCCTCTCTTCCACCTTGACAGTCAAAATTGAGTAGCGTCTCCTCACGGGCCAGATGAGGTCCCCTGAACTTATCAAATGTCACTGCAAACATTTCACTACTCAACCTTTGATTACAAGACAATGCTCCCAATTGACTTTCTATTTTTAGCTAATACACTATAAAAAGTGTGCACCACATGTGAATATGAAAAAGGCAGGCCTAGACTGTCAAAGCACAGCACTTGACTAGATTTTCACTGATCCTGAGAGTATGCCCTAAATCGTATTTACTGTTGTAATCTGAATTAGTGCACATGGATAAAAGTAAGAAAGGTGGAGCAGTTGAACAAGACACTGGTCAGGATAGTGTCAAACAGACACACAGTAGACGACGTTCTCCAGGTTGTTATAAAAACAAGTCCAGACCTGAGCTTTGCTCAAAGAGAAAGAGTCGACTTTGCAAGTGTAGTCCTGTGGAGCACTGCACTTATTCATTTAGACACTCGGGCCTCAAAGCAAACACACTGGAGCTTTTATTACCAAACTTTTCCAAATACATTTTCCTTCCTCTCAATCCAAGATCAAGCATTTAATCAGAGGAAACTATTATTAAAGGTGGCACATGCCAAACACTGTCTGTACTTTGCCATTTCCAGAATAGCAGTTTGTGTATTGACAAGTTCCAATGGTTGAAGCCAAAAGCCAAATGACAAATCCAGTTCAGAACAGATGTTACTTCTATGCTCTCAGTCAATCAGACGTAGCATTTATTTGGTCTCTATATACTTTTAACACAATATACATTTAGCTGCCCTTTTCACAAATGAATTAGAGCTAAGGCTGAGCGCAACCTCCTGCTTTTTCTTTTTTTACCTTCTTCTTTGTATAATAATAATAATAATAATAATAAGGTATTAAGATAGAAATATAGATAGAAATTAAATATAAGTTAATAAGTTAGTAGGTTAATAAAGGCCACATAGGCCTACAAGATATTTGAAGAAATAAAATTTGTTCAACCAAACGCAATAAATGATTCTTTCTTATTTAGGCTTTCTTATGTAGGCCTAGTAGTATGTTGAATACCAGTTTTAGGGACGCATCTGCGCATGCTATATAAATGTATTTTATCTGGTATTGTTGTAGATAAGAGTCAAGTCTACTTTAATTAGTTACAACCAAACTAACCTGACCCTCAGTTGTGTGCATGGTGTATTGTTTAATAAAAGCTCACTGTGTCAGGGACAGGATGGCTCTAAGAGCTCTTCATAGTAGTAAAACTACACACAGAAAACAAAGGCGCCCGGTTAGTGCACACTAGCAGCTAGAGCACCTGAGCAAAGCGCACAAGGTCTGGTACATACGTATGTTAACTAATAGGCTACAGGCCAATGAATCATATAAAACATTAACAGCCCGCTTATGACTATAGCCTACATGGCCAACATACGTGAAAAAGAGGAAAGCACTCAGGCATTACCTGTGGGACCCAGCGGCTGCGGCTGGCTGTCCTCTCCAAACATAAGCCTGAAGTCCAGCTCCTCATTCCCGGTGCAGTTTGCAGTAGTCATCGGTTTTGACAGCTCGGGTTTTACCCCGCCACTCAACCGTGGACTTCTCCCGTGCAATGTCACAACATTTACAAAATGCCACGAGGGCCAATCACAGACTTATAGATTCATTTTACTTGCAGTTCAGTCTTTTTCGGCAACAAAACAGTTCAAGTCAGTGTCGATTGGTCCCGCGGTGAACGCCAAGTGCTCAAGTACCAACTTCACAGAAAGTCGCTTAGCCCTTTATCCACGCTTCCTGGAATATCCTCGATTTCTTTCAAAAACACTGTCTTCTGCTTCTCTTCACTGGTTTAATATAACTTCATTAAACGGGAAAACGTATTCCTTCTATGTCACTATTAATCCTGTGTCTTTCGCCTTCCCTCCGCCCGAGCTCAGTCCTATCCTATCCCAACTTTTACTAACCCCGCGTGACAAGGCAGTTCCCGCGATGACGTCAGCAGACACAACAACACATGCACGCATACGTACCCGCACGCACCCATGCCCCATGTGGAGTGTACCGCTGTTAATACACTTGATCTGGTGCATACAGCTGGATTGGCTATAGGGGCATAGGTAATTTTTTTCTTCTTCTTTTTTATGTTTAGTGAAGTTTGCTATTCCAAAAATGAACATAATAGCCTATGTGTTGTAGACAAGTGACCTCCTCCATCTGTCCACCTGGTAATAGCCATATGTGTCATACAAGTGTAATACTTTGTATGCATGCCATGATGCTATATAAGGCCATTTATTTATTTGTTTATTTATTTCGAGTATGTGTATAGGCTATAGGCCAGTTGGATTATATAGGCTATATTTTAATTTCTGGCACCTTGTTTGCTTGTTTGGTTTTTGTAAGCCTAAACTGATCAAAGGAGAGGACCACAATTTGTGATAGGCTATAGGCATGCAACACATTCAAAACAATTAAGCATCAAGAGTTGGGTTAAGCTCTCATAATTATTTTACTTCTGCTTACTCCTTTTTGAGCATTGCATGGCATTGTCAACTTATGGGATTGAACTGGTGTCTGTTTGTCTATTTCTACAATCACTTTAAATAAACAAATTGACTAAAGCCTGCATATAGTCCTTTAGTTACAATCAGTTGTACCTAGCAGAGTTGGGAATCACAGGGTCCCTCACAATTTGATAAGATACACAATATGACTCATGATACGATGATATCACAATTTTGAAATGCGATATTCTGTATTATATCACTACCAAATACATATTTGGTAAACTATGTCTTTGTTAAATACCTTCATAACCTGAAAAAACCCCATTTGTTTAAATTAAAAAGTTACAAAATACTGTTACAAAATACTTTTGTAAAATATACCTCAAAATATCGGATAGGGCAGCCTACAATACTGATAATTATACCACCAAATTTAGTATCACAATCAATAATTTTGCACACCCAATATCTGTGTGACCTTACTGTTTTATTTTTTTTCTAAATAGTGTTTGGAAAAGATTAGACTTATCTCTTGCTGTAGCCTAAACAATTTATTTCTTCCTATAATTAATTTCTTGCCACATCTAGAGCTTCATGCGGGTTTTTAATTGTTTTGTAAATTCTTCACATTATTATTTCAAGGAATATTTTGTGGACATCAGATCCTGGTTTTTAATGTGTCACTGTTTTATTTGCCCTTTGCTGTAAGTAATAATGAAGAATTAGCCTAATAGCTATGGCACTGATTTTCAGCCGGGGAACACTAATCCAATGCCTTAATCCAATTTGATTCACACATTGAATAATTTACCATTTTGAAGTGTCCTGAGCAATTTATGAACTATTTGAGAAGGCAAAACAATCATCATTGCCAAATGGAAAGAAGGAAGGAAAATATTAGCATTTTTTTATTTTCTAAATGATATAATTTGGTAACGTTTTAGTGTGTGCCACAAAATCTTTTGTGTTATGACTCAGAAAATGTAGTAAACTACTGGGCGATGATGTAAAGTAAAAAATGCACAAATTTGCAAATCACCTGCAAAGAACTTTCTTGATTCTAGGCATTTCTCCTTCATTATGTTCTTGACTATAATAGAATTACAGTACAATTTGTATACTTTATACAAGATATACAAGATAAGATAATGCCTGAAATTGAATTTAAAATTTTGATTATAACCCAAGTTAATAACGGTGAACATGCCCATTTTCTTGAAAACTTTTTCATCTTCAGATGCATGCACAACTCGTATGTGGGCGTTAAGACCCTGGGTTCTCAAGTGCTTCTGAAAGCATCAATATTATTTCAATATTATATCATTTCCATTTGAAGATTTAGGAACATGTTAATATGGTAGTGATTCCACTCAATTGTACATATGAAAAAAGAAAAGAAAAAAAACCAAACAATTATATTGCATTGTATTATAACCTGTAAGTCCATACACATTTTCAGATGGTTGTCATGTTGTATTAATTTTTTTCAACATTTGCTTACAAAAAAATTTTCTGTGCATGCAGTAATGTTGCCAGAACCAGATCTATTCAGGTTACCTGTGCCTGTTATCTTCACAGATGACCTTTGAAGGGAGGAGATAAAAACGACAAATTGTGTGGGAGGCAGAAGATGTGGTTTATGATTTTATGATGTGTAAAAACTGATGGTTAAGAGGCAACAAATTCTACAGCATCAGCCCCCGCATTGGTCTCGAGTTGTTTGAGAAGTGTATTTCAAGAATTAGGGTTTGCAATTAAAAACTTAATCATGTGTTCACTAAATGCCAACAATATCTGACTAAATCAACTTTTTAAAAAAAATGCCTGAATAAGCAATATACATCTGAGGTAGAAGTCGCAGTTTGATACATTGTAAAGACATAATAAGTCCTTCAAACCGATTGGATTAGATCACAATTGGATTAGATCTCGGCATGTTTTGGAAATGTTTTACAATGCATTGCAATAGCAACAGCCTAAAAAATTCTTGAGAAGTACTCAAGGTGCATATTTTAAGACAGTTTTTTGCTGCCCCCTATTGTTAATTGGGATTCATGCAGTTCATGCAGGCCAGAGTGGAAATGCCCTGGATTCTTGTACGATCAATCCACACTGGCTGTTTATCAGTGCACCCGTTCCAAAACAAAGCAAAGTGGCCTGTAGTTTTTTGCTGCTGAATAAAATCTATACATGATTAAGAATAACACCAAAACCTGAGTCAGTTTAAAAGATCATCAATTCAGTTTTGTTTTGTTTTTTTTGTCCACAGAATATTAGACTTGAGATCCCTGAGGCTAATTTAAGCAAAACGTGTAATTGCTACAAGTATTGCAAAACACAGGCTACGTTTTGTTCTTGGATATCTTCGTGAATAACAAGAACAAAACACCTTAGCCTGCAATAGGCTACTTAAGCAGAAGTGAGAGCACTCTCTGCCCCAGTCTCCTACAATCACTGACATAGGCCTATTGGACTGGATTGCAGGCAGAGTGTTGATTCCCTGGGTTCTGTGCAGCTGATCAATACAGATACAAACAGCCATCAGGCACATAGCCTACAGCTTAAATTTAATATATATATCCTATGAAATGTAATAACCAATAGGGAAGCTAATATTTAAACGTGCACAATATAACTTCTCTGGTGGAGTGACTATCCACCATCTACATGTGCTCATATTGTTTTGCCCATGTTCCATAGTATTGCAATAAAATATATCCATGGAGACATGCAAATGACGGCACTTGGCCAAGTTATGGATCAAATCCACAACTAACTAACTTACAGTAGGAATGCATGTTTTCAAGGCAATAAAACACCTGTAATTGAATAAAGATGTTTAATGCCATGCTGTGGAACATTCCAAGTAAATAAAACATCTATGGAGACCAGCAATGAGACCCTGTGGACCCTCCACCAGCACATAACATATTCATTGTGACATAATTTTTACTTTTTATCAGTTGAAGAATATTTACTCCATTAAGCTATGGACTATAGTAGATTGAGAAACAGGCTGCTTGCAATCCAGGGGGCAGAGGTGAGAGTAGCCAAAAATTGTACTCAAGTAAGAGTAACGTTACTTTAAAATAATATTACTCAGGTAGAAATAGGCCTACAAAGTAGTGGTCCAAGAAATTACTCAAGTAGAGTAAAAAAAAAAAGTATTTGGGGAAAGTACTACTCAAGTAAAACCTAGTAACTGTCAGGGGGTAACATCTGTTTTATAATAAGTAATTGGAAGGACAAAACATTAAATAATGTACAGAATCTGCTAGACATAAAAATTTGAAAAATGTAATCATAACTGAAGGAGCACTGCGAGAAACTCAAATGTTCCAAATGATTTAATATTGTCAGCATAACGCTTTTGTCACTTGTAGACTGACAGTGGGAAAAGTAACCAAAACGTCCTACTCAAGTAAAAGTACTGTTAGCCTACTTCGATAAAAATGTAACTCAAGTAGGAGTAAAAGTATGCTGCGGGAAAAGGATTTTTTTTGTAAACATTTACGCAAGTAAATGTAACTGAGTAAATGTAACTGAGTAAATGTAATTGAGTACTACCCACCTCTGCCTCAATGGGTCTGTATTCACAAGGGGCTGTGCTGACTGACATTGGAGCATTGGTCTCAACCCATCACACACCCAGACACCTATTTTACATAAGCAATGTGGGTGTCTGGCTCAGGGACACAACATACATGGGCAACATGACGTTGGAACACATGTTTCTAGGCTATGCACTGTAATAGTTGCATGTCACAGATCTGGGCGGCGCTGGAGCGTGAGTGGCCTATTCATTCGTCATCACTTCAGGCCTCACAGTCATTCACTGACATCATCAACCGTCGCCCGAACAGCATGGCGGATTGGAGCGAAAGAGCAAAACTTGCCTTAAGAATAGCTGGCATGCTACTCATTGGAGTTATAGTACGTTTGAAGTTTGTTGTGTAATCTTTACTTAATCAGCATACAGTGGATTTAATTCGGCGTCAAGATGCAATTGTTGAGGTCCGCCTGTTTAGCGTTGGTTGCGTCGAGGACCCAAAGTTTCACCCTGCTATGTCGACCACAGACTGTACAGGTGTATACCTGCTTCTGTTTTCATTCGTCGAGCCTTTCTCAGACAGCAATGGATTTAGAGGAAATGCCAGTGATTCGCGTCCCTAAATACCTGCAAAAACGAGTTGAAAGCGTCAAAGAAATTGGTGGCAAAAATAACATTTATAACGTCAAAGCTGGTCGGCTGCTTATACAGAGCAAAAACCCGAACCTAAACCAGTCTGCAGCATACATCTTTGGAAAGTTTGAAAAACCCGTGCTATGTTCAAAAGGATGGAAGCACAATAAATCCTATGGAGACTATTTTATTATCAACAAAACCAGGTCAGTGGCACCGTATGTTGTTGAGCCTCAGAATGAGAGTGAAGAAAATAAAACTCTCATTACATTCAGTAACTTTCGCATATGCAAGCCTCTTGTAGACGTACTAGAACGGTTGAACATCACCTGCCCCACCAAAGTTCAATTGCAGACCATTCCAAAGGTCATGAAAGGTCACAATATTCTCTGTGCTGCAGAAACGGGAAGTGGCAAAACACTAAGTTATCTTCTGCCTATTATTCACAAACTACAAGCTCAAAAGGCACCAGAAACCGACGTTGAGGAAAGCAAGATCCACGCCTTAATTTTGGTGCCATCAAGAGAACTGGCAGAGCAAGTGGCTGCTGTTTCCAGGATGTTGTGTCGGTCATTTAGGATTGTGACCAAGACTGTGGGTGGTGGTCGGGGTGTGGGACACATCAAGATGATATTCAAGAGACAAGTTCCAGATATTTTGGTGGCTACTCCTGGGGCTCTAGTGAAGGCTTTACGGAGACGCTGTCTTGACTTAAGTGAACTGAGTTTCTTTATCGTTGATGAGGCAGACACAATGTTTGACCCTAGCTTCTCTGACTTGTTGGAAAACATCCTGAAAAGTGCAAACATCTCAAGTGATCCAAGTCAGACTCATGGCCCAGGACACAAGGCCCAGTTGCTTGTGATAGGAGCCACTTTTCCTGGTGGTGGTGAAGAAGTTCTCAGTCAGGTGACCGATCTTGGTAAGATGAGAATCATAAAAAGCAATATGCTTCATTTTCTCATGCCTCATGTTAAACAGACTTTTATTAAAGTTAGAAGTGCTGAAAAGATTTTGGAGCTCCACCAGGCCTTGAAAGTACATGAAAATGATAACTGTGGTGTGTTGGTTTTCTGCAATAAATCAGCCACAGTGAACTGGCTGGGTTACTCACTGGAAGAGATGGGTGTCAGACATGCTCGTCTGCAGGGAGAGATGGCGGCTGCTGTGCGCTCAGGAATCTTTCATCAGTTTCAAAAGGGAACAATAAATGTCTTGATTTGCACAGACATTGCTTCCCGGGGTTTGGACACATCCAGGGTTCAACTAGTTGTCAACTATGACTTTCCTTACAGCCTGGCTGACTACATCCACAGAGCCGGGAGAGTAGGGAGGGCTGGGGGTGAAGAAGATGGGGAAGTGTTAAGTTTTGTCACTCATCCTTGGGATGTTGAGCTTGTACAGAAAATTGAGGCTGCTGCTCGTAAAAGAACACCGTTACCAGGCATACAGAAAAATCTGCATAAGACAAAAGTCTAACACCGATTTTTTTTCCCCAATCTAATATGTAAAAAATGTGTCATAGATAAATATTTGTATTATAATATTAATTTATGATTTAAAGAACATTTGTGAACGTGAGATACCTTTTTTGTCTCTTTTTGTCTATGTCTATATTATTAGC
>KN472750.1:42051-71734 GCA_000787095.1 Periophthalmodon schlosseri
CGACGCTCTGAAATCTGATGTTATACACGGGATTGGCCACTAGATGGAAGTGTTAATGTACTTCTGTTTTTGACACGTCTAACGCTGTCACAAAAATATTTTTTAAACAAGTTACGTTTATTACGTTTCCTTTCAAACCTCAGTTGGATTTTATCTGAAGCATGGTTGGCACTGTCAGACATATTCTCTGTAAGTGCTTTTTGGGAGTGAAACAAACCACCACTCTTTGGGTGACTACGCCACATTACAGAATTACAGAATAAAAATATTTATTTATTTATGTATTTATTTATTTCATTAGACAAACTAGGGGTAATTCACATACAATTAGGCTGTGGGTACAGCCCTTGCTGTTTGCCCTATAACATGCTGATGGTTTACACTAGGGGTCATTCACATACAATTAGGCTGTGGGTACAGCCCTTGCTGTTTGCCCTATAACATGCTGATGGTTTACACCAAAGCCATTGTGGGAGTACTGTGTGAAGTGTTCAAACTGTAACAAGGGGGTTCGGATCTGAATGTCTGGAATTTAGGCTCGGATTGTCCTGCTGAGGCTGGGGCTCGGCATCTTTAAATCACTGACCGACTCACATTTCAACTAACTGAACCATGACAACAAGCTTTTAGTGCCTACAAATACAATGGTTCATATGTGTTGATGCGTCTTTATGAATATAGCAATATTAATTTTATAATAAATATTCAATTACAAGTTGAGCAAGACTTTGGTGTTCCATATTAGAGGTGCACTATGCAATGTTTCTGGTGGACCTGCTTGGGAGATGTTATTGCTTTACCCGGAAAGTTCCACAGTATGTCATGGAGACACCACCAAGCCAAATTACAGGCCATATCTGAGCCGCTCACATTATTAGCTTAATTAAGTTGTTATTCATAATCATAATAAATTATTATTATTATTATTATTATTACTATTAAATTCTTATTTGTTTATTTTCCCAAGGATGGATGTATAAGTTTAATACCATACTGTGGAACAATAACCTCTCCATGGAGACAAACCGAATGACCACAGAAAAGTTATATAGTGCAGATTTAAGGACAAATCTGTTCCAGATTTTTGTAGATAGCGGCTAGACTATATTTCTGTATTATTTGTAGGCTTCCCAAACACAGGTTCACGTGGCTGTTATTACAGGAATAATATCTATATGGGCTGATGTGACCAGTTCACTGAATGATGGTGAACTACAAATGCGACCGGTCCATTATTAATGACGCATTTCCTTTCTACCCTCGGATAATCTCCCCCTCCCCATTTACACACACCAACAAACACACGATACTGAGGTTCCTCCGACGCCGCTGTTCTCCCTCTGCCCGTGCCACTTGGACATATCGCTGCTTGTAGGAGGTGGAGGATATTTTCGTAAAGAGAAGCGCGACGTGCATCTCCTCTGGAGCGGAGAGCTTTGAAATGCCCCAGTGGATGATCTAAAGGTAGGTTTTCGCCATTGTAATCGGCTTTTTGCAGCAGACACCTCAAATCTCATCTGCCTCCGACCAAACCTTCATATCAAAACTGTGCTTAGGGAGAGTATTGCCTGGCGTGGTCTTTGGCACGTCTGGTTGCCCCATGCCCAGCTCTCAGTCGCTCACTATAGCTTCACCTTGTGCGTTGCTTTTGAATGAATCCTTACTAAAGTTGAACTGCAGCACTCATCGGAGAGAACAAAACTTGTGGAGCTTTCACGTCTTCGATGCTGTTACTTTGGGTGACTTTACAGAGCGGTCAGTTGCCTAGTCCTGCCGCAGTTCATTGTGGTCTGCCCGTTTGTCTGGGCAGTGAGTGTTATTGGGTTAAAAGCCACAAAAATTGGCATCTAGAGGCGTCATGGGAGTGTAGCTTTGTGCTGGTGGGTGTGAGGCGGCATCCACTCATGGGAGTTCATGGAGAGGCTGAAGTTACATGGCAGTGGACACGGGAAAACCATCCGCCATGTTCAGAAGATGCCATTAGCCTATGTCCGTATGCCACCTGCAAATGTATGAACTTTCCGTCTAGGTGTTCTTGTGAAAACTATAGGTGGCCGATAGCCTATGTCGCGAATCAAAGACGCAGATCTAAAGCAGCTCTATGTTGTTTTGTTTTCCGTTTGTGTTTTTTTTTTCCCTGCAAGATTCACTCGTGCGTATCACCGCAGAGGCTAAAGGTTTACGCGTGGGTTACGTTTAAAAATGACGCGTGTAATGCATCGCATTTTCCCGGTTTAGACACGATACATTATGATGTGCCCGCGTTGCATGCTGCCACACCCCTCTACAGAACCTCTAATAATGCACACCAAATATGTGAGAGCCACCTGCTTTATGTTCACAAACCTCTCGGTTGCCAAAGCACTGGCTTGAATAGAAAACTTGCAGCCTAAGCCAAAGGTGCACGTGCATTAATTGGTTGTTAATATTACAATTAGCATTTCCCTCACCATTCCTAACAGATGAGTTCATGAGACGGGCTTTCGACTTATTCTTTATGTACGTTTGCAGGTTATCAGTTAAAGTAAAAATTCCCTGTGCTTTCTGGTAAGATGTAGGCTGATTGCTGCCATAGTCTGCTGGCTCCAATGTCTGTAATCATGTAGGAACGTCTCCCTGTCTCTGGTCACATCCTCCTGGCATGTCTACAGTATGTGTATTTGAGGACTGTTATGAAATGTATCCCTCACAAAATCTATATTGAATTAAAAGTATGAGGAACAGTGGTGCCTCCAGAGAATGTCAAATCAGTGTTTCTCCCCACATTGAATTGTGTCCTTTCAAATTGGCAACTGCAGTCTAATGAAGCAGACCTCCGATTCTTATGGTTATACTGTCTTCTCAGAAAATAACATTTGATTAAATCCCAGTTTGCTTTTAGCAGTCTCTTCTCTAGTTTAGTATGCAGCCCAGCCACCTTCAATGACAATTATCATTTATTACTAACTAGCATTTGGAAACCCAGTTTTGTTAAACTTCTCTCATTGTTGTTGTTTTGTCAGCTGTCTTGTAATTGGGCCCAGGCAAGAAGAAAGACTATGGTGCATTTCCACATATTGTATGTCATTATCTGTAGTCACTGCTTTGCTGTAAGGTGTCTTTGAAGGGCTTTCTGATATAGTTACATGAGTGTGCATGAAAGTGGTTGGGGGAAAATGCAAGTAAAACATCTGCATGGAATTGTGACTTTAACCTGATGTTCTAAAATTTGAAATCTGAATTCACAGAATGCATTCCCCTCTTTTATTAAGACTCCACATACAAGCTCTGTCACTAGTTGTGACTGCTCCAAACAAGAAAAAAGAACATATAATGACATTAAATAATATTAAACAGACCATTAAAGAAGCCTGCAAAAATAACATGTAGGCTAATGATTGTGTATACATACTGTCAGCACCTGATAAGTGTATTTAAGACTTTTGAGAGCGGTTTTAGATATCATTTTGTTGCAGTGCTTGGTGCATTGTTAATTTTAGAATGTATTAATTTTATTGAACTGTCTTTAATACTGTGCTGCTGTACAAAGTGTTTTCTTTGCTTATTCCAGCCACTCTCCTGGAATTCATTCACTGAGTACATGGTTATCACAGCTGGTTCTACCTGCTTATACCTACTGTTAGTCCATGCACAGCCTTGGACCACTCTGCTCCAGCTATTGTTTTGAAAGTGTGGTTATTTTTCATTTTGTGTTTCTAATAATCCAACCCTTTGCCAAATCCAACCCTTTGCCAAAGTCAAAAATAAAAAAACAGTCCCCATTTATTCAGTGGCATGCTAAAAATGCACCTTTTGGACATACTTTTTTGTAACAGTTTGGTGACATGGTTAAACCTTGTGGGTGTGAGTGAGTTGGGTAAAAAAAAAAAAACACTGAATGGAGCTGTACAAATTTCTGGCTTAGTTCAAGTTAACAATATCTTAGAATTTCACACTTCGTTGTGACTGTGTCAAGGCATGCGTAACTTTAAACATAAGTCACAAGACTGAAAATGTAGCCGCCGCTACCAGGAGCTGGCACTGATGTTCTTTTGACTTTCTTTCTGTATTATTGTAATGTAAGTCTATATAAAGGAAAGACATATTTATGTCCATATTTTATGTCCAAACCATGTTATAATTGTTTTCCCTTCTCATTCTCCTGCTTTAAGTTATTTTTAGAGTGATTCATGTATGTTTGAGTAATCTTTATTTTCTTGCATTCAAGGTGGAATTGCTCCAAAAATTCCCTTTTCCCCTATCCTCATAAATGCTCACTGCTCTGTACTTACTTCATTCTGATTTTTTTTTTTTTTGAAACTGCATAAATTATGAGGAAAAAAATCTGCTGGCCACCATGAACTGTAGCTATCCATAGGCGAGCCCTACCATGTTCCAGCAGTGCGGTGCTTTGTTATGACGTTTATGGTGACGTTCTTTAAAGTGGCAAGTAAAATCAGTTTAAACTCGGATGTTAACTGGCTTGTTTCTTTTATTAAGTTGTTATAGTTGTAATATCAGTGTGATTTTAAATCTCCAAAATATATATAAAAAACAATCCACATGGGTCATAGATTATAACTATATAGCAGATAAAATTATACTCTCCCTTTTAAGATACTGAAATTTCTCCTCAATGATGTCGAAACATTTTAAATATCAATGCTCAACAACTCTTTTTCAGTTTCCCACCTCCTCCTTAGTGCTGGCTCACCTCCTACTCATTCCACCATGTGATGTAAATGGCATCACAAATAAGCTGGTGATGTAGCTGCCCACAATGATCCACTACTACTGCTTATATACGGTGCTTTGTAGTTTTGGTGTATGCATTTACTGGCTCAAAGGCAGGATGTGTTCCCTCAATATTTTACTCTGTAATTACATGGGAAGCTACGTTTCCGACTTAGCTGTCTCATTGATCAGTCAGTGCCCTGCAGCAGTCTCCAAATGTGGGTCTGAGTGGTGATGTCAGTCTGTGCACCCTGGAAAGTCTGGTTTAAAAATATCCAATTTTGTTGTTATACTGAGGACCCTGGAGTAAGTAGTTGTCTTTTTGTAGTTGCCATAGGAACCAAAGTCCCACTCATTTTTTGCTCATCTAGTTAACAATTTGAAGAGGTGGGCGATATAGATTAACTCAATGTTCAACTGCTCAATATTCAAATTTGGCATATCTTCAGTTTTGTTTTGTTTTTTGTTTTTTTTCAATTCAAGTTTATTTATGTAGCACATTTAAAACAACTTCAGCTGACCAAAGTGCTTCACATAAAAGTCAACAAAAACAAATGTACAGACAAGAAGATAGATACATATGAAAAGAACAATAAAACACCAAGATATCCTGTCTAGCTAGAATTAAATGCCAGGCAGAAGAGGTGGGTTTTCAGTCTAGTCTGAGGGGATCTGACGGGCAGAGAGAGGCTGTTCCATAGTCTGGGTGCTGCCACAGAAAAAGCTCTGTCACCTCTGGTCTTGAGCCTGGCTTTGGGCACAGCCAGCAGGAGCTGGTCAGCTGACCTCAGGGCTCTGGGCGGAGTATAGGGCTGCAGTAACTCCCTCAAATAAAGAGTACCCATAGAGTGCAGACATTTAAACATAATCAATAACATTTTGAATTGCACCCAATATGAAATGGGGAGTCATTGCAGGTTGCACGGTATAGGAGTGATGTGCTCTTGTCTTAGTTTTTGTCAGCAGACGAGCTGCAGCGTTCTGGACATTCTGTAAGTATTGCAGGGAGCCCTGGTCCAGCCCCACATACAAAGAATTAATAATCCAGACGCCACATTACAAATGTGTGGATTGCTTTTACAAAATTTGCCTGTGGAAGGTAGGGCTTTACTTTAGCAAGGGATTGCTTTACAAAATTTGCCTGTGGAAGGTAGGGCTTTACTTTAGCAAGGAGCCTCAACTGAAAGAAGCTGGACTTTATGACAGAGCTAATGTGCTTGTCCAGTTTGTGTGGAGTCCACAATCACCCCAAGGTTCCTCACTGTAGGGCAGCAATAAGAGGACAGAGGACCAATCACACTGTCACGCCCAAGCAGTGAGTTAGTTTGGCCAAATATCACAATCTCAGTTTTATTTTGATTTTAAGTTCAAGAAGTTTGTGCTCAGCCAAGTCTGCACATCCCTGAGACTGTCCTGCAGAGCTTTGATTGTAGTTTGGCTGTCATTGGCTGTCATCTGCAAAATGATGCGACATTATGCTTTCTAAAAGCACCACCCAAAATACCATTCACCATATTATCCATATTTATTGTAAAGATTTTGATTTTACAGATTGCATGCTGCCATTTCCGGATTTTTTTTCCCACTGCATCTTTGCCATGCATTATATTACACTAGGTAACCAACTTAAAACCTATAGAGCTATTGTTTTAGCCTGATTTTAAGCCTGCTTAACTCCTGTAATTCTACTCCCCTATGCCATGCAAGTGGAGTTCTTGCACACTGGAGTTTTGTATACATACAAATTAAGCTTCAGATCATTTTACTTGTCATTCGTAAACATATTTAAAGTTATAATATATTACAACTATGTGAAAATGGTACAGTGTCCAATGTGTGATATCACATCCCACGTTAACTGATATTTTTTATATTTTATAATTGTACTTGTCTGTGTGGAGTATAAAACCACCCCATGTGCAGCTTTTAATTATTAGCCCTTAATTTTTTTTGTCACAATTGCCTGTATTGTAATTTGATTTGGATATTTTGACCTAAGTGAACATCTTGGTGACCCTAGCTGAAAAGGGATCTGTTCTGAAATGTGTGTCAGGTTGCAGCTGAGCTCTTCAGCTATTAGTGGACTGCATCTCTGGCAAAAAGTCCCTGCTGCCATGGTTGCTTGCTCCAGGCTCATGCCTTATAGTCACCGGGGTAGAAATGTAACCTAATCATGTGTCCTCTGCTCCCAGTACATAGGCTGGCAACACTGTGAAGCCAGTGTAGCTCTGACTGCTTCTTACACAACTGTGTCAAGAATGGTTTAGTACTACTTCTGTTTTCAGAATTCAAGTATTTACTTGGCAAAATATGTGTGTATGAAGTGACGCCACACTAAATATGTTTTACTTATTACTTTCACTTCAAATTATTTGACCCTGATTTAAGGCCAACCTAGATTTGATTTTGTGAGGTCACTGTACTTATAACATGATTTTTCTCAAGGATATTGTGAACCTGTATTTGACAATCAATAATCTTGGAACTGTAATTGAGCCATGTCTGCAAGTTTGATCCAAGCCAAAAATGGTGATCTATACGTTTATTTTTAAGATCATTATTACTCATCAAATTATTTCAGTCTGGGTGATGTGTTGGTTTGTGAAAAGTAACCCTGTGTAAGAATTCTCCCAGGAAGTGAATCTGGAACAGCCTAGAGCTTCATTGAGCAGCACTGGCTGAACATACTGGGAGGGTTGGAATACAATCCCTCCCATCCACTCCTCCTGAGCCCTTCTCCAGCCCGGGGCATCTATTCTTGGTTTTCCCATAAGGATAATGTCTTTCTACAAATGTTTGGTTGCTACCTTGCATAAGGATTAAGGGAACCGATAAAGTCCTCTCAATCTTTTGTTAAAGGCTGTAAAGGGGAGACTTACTTGTAACCATCTTGCGTACCGTTACTTGTTACTGTTACTGTTACTGTTACTGTTAACCACAAGCAGGTGAAAACTCATATGCATTTCATCTCCTCCAATTATCAACAAAGAGTACATCCTGATCTTGACTGGACGCTCTTACACACTGTGGTTTTTCACATTGTTCTGGTCTCACTTTTCAACCCCCATAAATAATTTCCCATCTCCCTCTGCCAAGCTGTACAGAAGGATGGTCACAGAAATAGCCCTTTAACTGGCTGTTAATGTTACACAATTGCAATACCAGTGTATGCCCCCTGCCTTTCTATCTGGATTGGCCCTGCCTCACCCCCCACTGCTGCTCTGTCTCTGATGGTACTCAGAGGTTGTAGAGTTTGAATACTGCTATATAAGGTAAACCATTCTTTGTTTATTGGAGTAGGAGAGAGCGCTTGGGAATGCTGCCAGGCCACTCGGGAGAACATGGGGACAGTAAGAAGACCACTGAGTAGAGCAGTAAACTTTGAGTCGCTCCTAAAGTAGAAAGAGTGCAGCAGTTGGTTTATGTTACACACAGGGAGCTCTGAGGCAATCAGAAGTCTGAAAATAAGCTTTTATTTGTGCACATTGTTATTTGCTTTGTAGGAATGCAACTAGCTACAAAAAGCACAGTTTATGTTCAAATGAGATTTCTAACAGGGAGGCCTGACAGATAAAGTAATTTTTTGTATTCCAAATCGAAGCTTGAATTCAAGAGATTAATATATATTTTTTTTCTTCTTAGGAAAGCAGCAACAGTCATTCAGTGAATTTGCTTTGGAGGTTATATCCCAGTTATTATCGCTGACAGTTGTAGTTGGAGTGGAACACATAAAGCATTATTCAAATAGTAATGGGTGTTCTCCTTTTGTACCAAAGATTGTTCATAGAAATCATCTGAGCATCAAGATGGTGCCCACACATCAACATGTCTATAGAGAGCCTGTTCACCAGCTGGCAATGAGACAAATGCAGCATTGTGAGATTCCACTCTTTAAAAGGAATAGGGCGTTTTGTCTTTGGAACTCTAGGGAGAAAGACGGCCTTGTCCTTGGCTGAGTTACTTATGTCCCATGTGCAGTGTGTTCAGCCACAGGAAATGACTTGGTGAGCATCCTCACATCACTTCATACCCAATACTTACATTTCTCTTGTACTTGTAACCGGCCCATCCATTTTGATATCACTCTGTGTTGTGTTCTGGGTGTTAGTCCAGGTTTAATGTTTCAAAAATCCAAACAGCACAAACTGCTGAGTATGAAGGGTCCAACATGTATCCTCTCAGAGAAAGTTGCACAGCTATAAATATACATTAAAATGCATTACAATTCAAATGAAAACGTTCCAGAATATGACCTTTTTACATGTAAACAAATAAATATTCTATACTTCAACTGACATACACCTAGCTGATTCTGTACATTTCTACATATATTTATGTATATTTATTGTTAGATTATTGTACCTGTTTGAAAAATACAAATAGCACAAACTGCTGTGAGTGTGAAGGGTCCAACATGTACCTCTGGCAAAGAATAATACACACAATAAAAGTCAATTATTAACAAAGTAACAGTTATTAAAGTCCTTGACAAAGTAACAAAATTATTGATCTAAAAGTATGATTTTCGTTACAATTATTTAAATATTGACTGATAAAGAAAATGCATTAAAGGATCAATTACAAAAGAAATTGACTATTTACAAAACATTGATTAGCAAAAAAAATTGTCTCGACCTAAAATTAGTGTCTGTATAAAGAAGTGGACTGAGTGAGTGTGACGTCACCCATAGCGTTCGGCTCCAGTCAAATGAATCTCATCGAGACTCGCAGTTATAGGGGCGAATTTGGAGCCAAGTTCCAACCACGAGTATCATAGCAACCAAAGAGCCAATCCAGAGGGAGGCTGTTGAAGGTAACTCCCCTTCCCGCCCGCACCGCTAGTTTAGCAGGGAGCCGGTGCTTAGCAACGCAAGTGGAAGCCACCTTGAGGAAAGAAGGCACCTGATTTTTTTGTTATTGATGTTCATATCTTGACTTACGAACAAAAAGCTAAATAAAAACACCAGGATCATGTAGAGCGGGTTAATAAGAACATTTTAAGACCAAAATGACGAGGCTCACTGCAGCAGTTACGGAGAGAGGGGTGACAGTGTTTCAATGTAAAGTGAATTGGAGCCAGAGTCAAAACGTGCCCATGTTCACTTCCTATTTGGAAGCTAGCAGGTTAGTTATGTCCATTTATATATACAGTCTATGGTCTTACCTCAGAGAAAGTTGCACAGCTCTGAAGACACGTTGCTTATCAACACCAAAAAACAGGTACACAAATCAAATAATAACAACAAAATAACATATTTGGTAGAAATTCAATTCAATCACTGTATATTATTAAATTCCATTAACCTCTTACATACTGCATAACTAATTTCTTTTCGACCATGGCTAATAGATTCATATAGTATGGCATTATGGTATGGTATATGGTAATTGTAAATGCAGGCCATTCCTGTGAGAGTCTTTGCAACACATGTTCCACATGAAAGTGTAAAGGTGGTTTGAACGGCATTTACAAGTGGCAGGTGTGGAAATGGGGTTTTTGTTTTTAACCAGCAGCTGCTCATGCGGGACATAGGCTAGTCGGTTTCTTGATTTTGCCACCAACTAGGTACTAAAGGTATGTATTTTAGGCAATGCTTTTTTTAAATTTATACTTTCATTTATTGATAAGGTTATTTTATTTTTTAGGCTAATTACTCCCTTGGTTAATATCACTTTGTACCCCTTGATATATTCATTGTTGCTGTACAGGCTTGGCATTGATATAGCCACTCACAGACTTGCTGAAATCACGTATGAAGTTCCATGAATTATGTAGGTCTTTTTTACTTCTCCGTTTTCTCCTCCGCTCTTCTACTGTACATTGTGAAATAGTGATTAAATGTGTCATCATGTCATTGTATGTTTCCAGCAGCTGTTGGCCCTGAATAGTTAACCTTTGGATTTACCCTCCTTAACAGCCATGCCACCAGTCTCATCTATAGCTTTATTATCCCTGCTATGTAGATGTCCGCACAATTAGAAGCACTGTGTAAATACAAAATATACAATATGGACAGAACAACAGCAAAAATAGTGGTGCAAATAGGTGGCATACTGTTGAAGTGAGTCATTAAAAATGAGGTCTTCTTTATTAAATTTTAAATCAAAACACATCAATCTCAAGATACAAATATAGCTCTTACTTGTAATTGTAATGCTGGTTTGTTCTTAAATCTTTAATCTTTCTTTAATTTGGTGTTTTAGTTCCAAAGACAGTTACTCAAATAGAAAGCAGAATGAGCCTCACATGAGTCTCTCATTTGGGTGGCCATTTTCAATGCTGAAATCCATTTGTTTTAAACCCAAAAGGACTCTCAGATCTGAATTGTCACTACCTAACCCTTTACCTGGGATCCAGAATACACACTTCTTCAATACTTTACGAAGATTAGTCTGATCACCAGTGAATCTCCTTGAGTTCAGATGGGCGTGATTGACAGGTGGATTAGCCAACCAGGAACATGCATGGTCTGTCCGTATCAAAAAAATATGCCTGCTCATGAGGAAAATAAATGTATCACAAGGGACTGAAAAACATTGGAGATTGCTGCAGCATCGGTGAGCAAAGCACTAAACTCTGTTGATTTGAGGTGAGATAAATAGGTGACCAATGAGCTCCTTCGTTTCACATTTGTCACTGAAATGAACAAATCTAATTGCATAAACATGCAACAGAGGGCGTGGTGACCAGACTGATATATTTCTGTATAGAAAATGCAGAGACCTAAACCACAGCACCTACAGTCATTAATGAGTGCTAGTGCAGCCTCTCAGTGAATTCGGGAGGTTTTAAGCTTTCACATGAGGCATGGCCCATAGACTGAAAATGAGAAAAACTTGTCTCTCCTATATGCAGGTTAAGACACTGTAAGATGCTACAGTTCCTTTCTGTTGTTGCCAAAATCTATTATGGGGCTGTAAGTGTCTTTTATTTTTTTAATTTATTTTTTAACCATAAAATATATGAAGTTCAATTAAATAACTGTTAAAACCTCATTATGTTTTTACTCTTTAATGAAAATGACTTTGCCTGCTTTGTTTGGGCACAAGTGTCTAGAGCCCAGTCAGTGGGGCAGTGTTATTCCCGCTGCTGTGTGGTGGGCTGCGAGAGCGGAAATGGTATCACCTCAATTCCCATATCGTTGCAATGCTTTCCCGGTTTATCTGTCTCCCGTCTTCTTCTTACCCTCTCCTAGTTTCTCTCCCCCCTATCTCCATTTCAGCACCTCCTTCGGCCCCAGAGCCAGCCAGCATGTCATCACCTTTCCTTCCACTCAGCCTTCGGGATGAAGTGACACTGGTTGCATCACTGGGCTGTAAATCAGTGCGCCACATCTGGTAAATTGGCGAAGCCTGACTGATTGATAGACCGGTCTCAAATTTTGAAATTCTTCTCATTGCATTTGTCTGGGTTTCTAAAACATGATCTATAGATGTGATTTGTGGCTTATAAGTGGGTCAACAGATGCCTGTCACAATTGGCTTAATTATTGTTTAATATGAGAGCTGTATTATGTAATTAAGTACGGATTTAATTTTTTTTTTTTTTTTTTGTGCGATTTACGTTTACAAATTGTTGCTTCCGGTCATGTTTTATAACATCGCTGTATTATGGAAAAGGGTTAATGGCATTATTCTGTATCCTGTTTTACCTTATTTTGCCAGTGGCATAAAGTAGGCTAGTTAATTGTTTATCGTGATATTTTCTCAATATGTCACACCTCAAAATTTGTTATCATGACAGGCCTATCAACTGCTCCTCCTCATCCTGCTGTTGGGTCTAAAGTAAATAAACCAATGGTACAGCTTTGGCTTATTTAGGATTTTAGCATTTATACTGGAAGATGATCTTAGCATTCAAAAATGTTCTCATCAAAAAATATCTGACCGAGACCTGCTTTTAGAAAGGATTTTCCATAAATAGCAAGTGTGCTAGATTACACTGAAGAAAACTCTATTGCAGACTACAGAGCGTTTGATCACTTTCATCTACAAGGACAGAGAGTTGTGTCAGGACGGGCATCTGGCATTATTAACAATGATTCCTGTTACCCAGTAGATTGATTCTATTGTTTTATTGACAGTGAGCCACTCAATTAAAAATCATAATTTTGATTATTCAAATAATTACTTCTATACAGTCAAAATATACCTGTAGAGGAAGTATAGACCTAATATAATTTATTAGTAATGTTATTGTTTTGTGACACTTGTCAACGCCACTGGAGATTAAAAGAGTGGCTTTGCCCCAGGTTCTGCAGTGCAAGCAAGCACAGATATCATTTTGAACAGAAGTTAATTAAATGTATTTGCAGTTACAGCATATTTGTAATCATAGACAGCATAATTGAAATTGTGATTATAGCTGTGATCAATTGCACAGCTAAATGGGAGGATACAATTTATAGAACCACATATTTCTTTTTAAATATAGCATTCCCTGACATTAACACTGAGTTAAGCATGTTTTATTCAAAATCTTAAACACATTTTTCAAAAATACAGTGACTGCTGCAATGTGTCTTTCCTGACCTGTGGACATTCCCAATGTTTGTTTCCTTAGGTACAAAATTAAATGACAATTTAAATGGCTTGTAGCCTGGCTCCTTGTAAAGACTGTTTCAACCCTCTTAACACTTTGTTTTTTAAAAGGAATTGTGTGCGTACACAGTTGTGTGCGTAGCTTATATGTGTGTATGGCTTCCATTGCCTCCTAACTACCCAAACAATGCTGAGTATTTAATGTGTATGAAGAAAATGGGGAGCGGCTCCTGCCCAAGCCTAACAATAGAAGTGACAAGCAGGAGGCCAGTCTTTCACTGGGACGGCCTGGAAGCACAGTCCTGAGACTCCCTGATTGTTCCCCTACAATAGGCAGCCAGAGCCCCTTGAGGCAGGTCACCTCTTGTGTCATGTCTGCTATGTCCCCTTTGGTGTTCCAGTCTTTACTGCATTTTATTGGTTCCTCCTGCTGATAGAAGACTTACCTGTGCGGAACCGTTTCCTTATCACCACTGCAGCTTACACTCAAATTACAGCTGACTTTTAAAATGGGCTCTATGAAAGTGCTGTCTATTCAGACAACCTTAACAGAAAAGATAGGAGTTGCACCTTGATGTTTTTTAATTCTAATGTTTATGAAGCCCTGTGTATTCCTGAGCTAATTAGGTTTTGGAGGCTAAAGCAGCTGGAGCTACAGTAGGGAGCAGTTAAATGTCAAGCGGCAGCTGTCCACCCGTGGATAGATTAAAGGACTCCTAATCTTTTTTGTCTCAGCTGCAGAAATATGGGATAGTGTGCTGTTAATGTGCGCCAGGGATAGTTTTTTTTCTGTTTAATGTGTGGTAAATACGTCCTCAACTCTATTTCCTTTTATAGCCGTTATGGATCATTCAGTGATTTTAAAAAGGGTGACACTGGAAACTCACCATCTCGAATCCTTGCCAAAATGTTCAGTACTTCCACATTTTACTGTACACTTCCTGGTCTACTGCTACTTCTTATCTTTCTGCTATGCTAGGTTTAAAATTTGAGTAAGATCTGTTAGCTTTTCTGGATATTATTATTTTTTCAAAGCTATGATATATTGCTATTGTTTCATGCGCTGGTCGGATCATGGACCCCTTGTCTGTTAGAAAGGATATACACTGGTATTTGTACATTCTCAAACTCTTGAATGGAAACATGCCACCATACCTTAGTTCTGTGTTACAATGGTCTACATGTAGTTATGCAATATGGAGGAGAGACTCCATCACGAGGTTCCCAGGACTCGTATGGAGTTTAATAGGTCATCTTTAAGTGTTGAGGCAGCGTCACTCTGCAGCGCTCCTTTAGACTGAGTGAAATGCCTACCATGGGCCAATGTAAAACCTTAATTGAGCATGTTTTCATTGCTATTGTATTTAGGTAATTGTCTTATTAGATTGTCAATTTTATCATTTATTGGTTTATTGTCATCTCTTGTGGCGGATCTCTGTAATGTAATCAAAATCATTGAAAATGAGGGTCATCCTCAATGATCTTTTTGAGATTAAATTAAGTAAATAAGGAAACATAAGTTTCCTTATTTTCCTTGTTCATTAATCGTGCTTGCATAAGCACTTGTTATTTTTAACTTTTCCCCTCTTCAATGTGCTTTGTTCAGCACTAGTGATAGTGGAAAAGGAAACAGGGTTGTGACCCTTTCTTGGGGTCAGACATTTGAAAGGACTGCCCCAGGACATGACTCCAGTGGGGATGGATGTTTGCTGCAAGACCAAAAAAAAAACAAACACCAAAACAAAAACCCAAACAATAAAAAAACGCAATAGTACTGTCTGGGCATTCTGCTTCTGTAAAAAGTTGCCTTGACAGGATTTCTTGTTTTCATTATTTGTTGTTTATTTCCCCAGTGTTTTATCGTTAATATTGCCACACTGCAAACACCATCACCTTTTTTAATCAAACTTGAAGAAATGTCCCTGACTACATGTTTTATCTCTCAGTTCAGTTCACTTTCAGTTTATCCTGTTATGGCAGCCTATCCAACATGTATGGCGGGCCATATACTTCACAGTAGCCAAAGTCTGTCTCTCTCTTTTTGGTTTCTTCTCGTTTACAGTACTCCACTAAAGGGGACATAGACATTCCAGAGAGCACTCAGGGGCCCGTACAGACTAAAACAATGTAAACCAAGTGTTAAATACTAATGTAAACACATTGTTGAGCTCCCTGTTTAGCTGCAGGGGTTTGATTCCATTCATGGAACAGAGAGTTGGCTTCAGCAGGGACTTGGAGCTGTGTAATTAAATTAGTAGCAGTGCCCCTGACCCCAGCCAACACACACACAAACAGATTCTCAGTGGAAGGGTAGGACTAATCTCGAGATTCTCTGCGCTCCCCAGAGAGGTCCAAATACTTGCCATGTATAGAAGAGCCAGTCTGCTGCTGCTTCCATTCCTATTTCTGAGTGCTCCGATGTCTGTGGTGTTTCATTTCCACAGATACCTCCAGCAGATTAAATGGTGTGTCTGGACAGAGGGCTTGTGACCCGCTAACCTCTGCTGGGACCCGATATCACTGTGTGTGTGTTCAGACTTGGACCTGATGCAAAGCAACAGCTGTTCTCCAGATGTCCACCGTTCCCCTTTTTAAATAATCAGGCAACCATCTAATGACCATTAATCTCCCACTACCAAATCCTGTGTGTATTAAGTGTTTCATTTATCAGATACATCAGCGTAGCTATCATTGTCATGCATTAACATCAGATGACTAATGTATTACTTTTTGGTTGAGGGAAAGGTTTGTACAAATGACCAGCACAGGGCAGGAGGGGTAAGATTGACAGTAAGATTTCAAATGTTTTTTTTTTAAATACAAGAAAAAATGTTCTATGCGATAATGATATAATACCATAAATGGTATAATGAACTGACAGTTACATTTTTTCTTGTATTGTTTAGGTTCGATCCCCTTGTTAATGATGGTAGTATGATTCTGAACCCATAGCATTGTTGGTATTTATGCATTACAAACAGGTGGCTGCATCAGTGAAAGCAGTGTAGAATGACGTGTTCCCACCACTCCACTCTCCTCACTCCGCCCACATGTATTAAGCCCAGATCCCATGGAGCCATTTAGCTAATTGGGTATGTGGGCCTGCTCCTTATCAGTGTGAGTAGTAGACACCAGACAATTAGTCAGCAGGCGTCGGTGAGGGCTGCTGCTGGACTGACGTTACCATGATTTAGGTGCTTTAATCCCTCACTACATTATTATAAGGACTGTTTTATTGTCCTTTCACTCACTGTGTTCCAGAAAAAAAAACACGTCTGACTCAAGCAGAGAGTTAACCAACATGGGTTTCCATTGTGTTGCATTCAGTAAGCTTGCTATATCACTAGTATCTATATCAATACAATGGATTTGATAACACCAGTCCAACTATTTCTGTGGATGTAATGTCAATTAATTTTAAAGGGAAGAAAATTATTTGAAAAGTCGTACTGAGCCGTTTCTTAGTATGTAGCAGTTGTTACAATAAGGTCACCTGATTGATTATGCAGGTTTTATAAAATATTGGGTAAAAAATTGGCAAAACATTGGGGAAATTGAGTGATCTGCTAAAAGTAGGCACTAGGCAGAATATATATTTTAGCTCTCCAAAATAATGCACCTTCATAATCTACAATATTATACCTAACCTATATATTAACCTATTAACCTCCACAGTATTGATCCATATGGTTGTTTCAAAGCACATTTTCTCCCAAAGGCTCTTGGAACATTCGGTAAAATGTGGGTGAATAATGGTTTTTCTTCTGGGACCAGCTGCCAGTGATCTCTGAGGTGGTCTGCTGCCTGAAACTTAGCCCTCGGCCACCAACTCTGTGTGAGCCCACCACTGTTTGGGCTTGTTTGACAATTTAGAGCTGGGTGATTTTCCGTGCTATGAACATGTTGATTATTTCACATTCAGCTGTGGGACGTTTACAGAAGTGGACTTGAACAAGAAATCATAGTGGGCAGTTTTATTAAAGTCTCATATTTGAGGCGTTTCCCTGGCACCATATTGTTTGTAGAGTGATTAATGAAACTGCAGGACAGAACAGAACAATGAGGTCTCTGCTTGTACTTTGTGTGCTTTGAAATACACTCCTGGAACCCACCTCTGGAAACCCCATGGGATCTGAACCCCATGGTATCAACAATGAGCATATCTAAAACTTTTACTTTCCACATTTCTGAAGTTTTTTAAACATTAAATACCCATGTGACTCTGAACCCAACACATCTAATTTAGTACATTTTGCACTGTTGTCGTTATGGCAATAGTTTGGTTCTTTATAGAGCAGTCAGCACTCTGAAAAACTGTATGAATGTGAGTTGTATGGCAGTCGTATTGTGCCTATAGCTTGGTGCCCGAGCTGCTGCTGGAGAAGCCTCTTCATTCCCCTGAGAGTCCCTTTAGAGTGTGTGGTTGATCCACCTTGAGAGTGTCTCACTTGTCCCCATCACTCTCCTCCTGTCAGCTGAGGGCTGCAGTGCATGTCATTAACTCAGGCTTGGCTCGGGGCACTTTTCTTTACTGCCTGCTCAGGTGAAAGAACCCACTAAGGCTGCTGGAAACTACTCACTCATAAAGTATGTGACTATTTTGGTTTGTGCTGTTGAATGTTCAAATCTACCTCACTGGTGATTAATCTGTATGCAGGCAGAATGTTGTATTGTTGTTATTTTTGTGATTTATAAAAAGTTTGTGTGCAACATCAAAATCCTCAATCTCTGACTTCTTGATCAAGTCTTGGTCAATGATTAATTCAGGGCCTTGTGCAAGATAACAGATTTTAATTAAAAAGGTGCATTATGCAACTTTCTACTACTTATATAATGCCATGAGGTGGAACACACCAGGCAAAGTAATATATCCATGGAGACAAGCAGATAACACAAGGCCAAGTTACAGGTCATATCTGTGGATTTGCTACCTCGCTCACATTAAAAATGCATGTTTTTCAAGGCATTGTTTTGAAATTGAAAACACCTGTAATTAAATAAATAAAAGGTAGAGAAGTTATGCCATACTGGAACATCTCGGGCAAATCAAATGTATCTCCATGAACACAAGCTGGTGGCGGATCCTCCACTAAGAATGTTACTTAGTGCACCTTTTAAAATGTGAAGCTTTAACTTTATTAAGACTCCCAAAGATCACATATCACCATTCATCAATATTCATGTCAACATGGTTATTGCATGTTTCTCAATGTTGTAGAACTCTCTCACTAATTTTATGCGGTAATTTGTGCTGCATTCAAACTGGAAATGACATGCCATAATGAGGGCTGTTTGTTTTATAGTTTGTGGCCCCAAGTCACATCATGATTGTTGATTCAGATAAAGTCTTGCAGCTGGTCACCTCGTGTCACTGCAGGCAAGGAGTCGATACAGTTTTCTCCAAAGTTTGTCTAGACTCCCAACTTTCTCTCACTGGTCCAAAATGCCAGTCCAGGACAGGAGATGCGTGTCCTGTGTCCCTAATTATTTGGAGGGTAGACTGTTGCTTAAAAGTCAAGTGTCCTTTTCCAGACTAACCCTTCACTTTCAGCCTGACTCAGACATATACATGATATGCTCACATCATGGATAATCACATCATAGATAATAAAGTTAATAATATAATTGTACAGTTTAGAGAGGAATACTTTAAATACCCTGACACATGATGTAATGTGTTGTTACTGTAGCAAGATTTAGACTGAGAAAGGGGCATTATATCACTTTCCTGGTGGAGGATACACCACCTGCTTGTCTCCATGGAGATGTTTCTACTTAGTGTAGTATTAAACTTGTATATCTTGCTATCATTAAATAATTACAGATCTCTTTTTTTTTGTGAAAGACTCTCTTTAAAACATACATTCTGAGTGGGCTTGACCCTCTAGATCTGACCTGTAACTTGACCTGGTGGTGTCACCTGCTTGTCCCTATGGAGATATGCTTAATGCCATACTGGGGAACATTTGCCCCAGGCAAATCCATAAAAATAGAAAAGCAGGTGGTGGACCCTCCACCACAAAAGTTATATATTGTGCCTTTAGATTACAGTGTAAAGATCATTTCTCAGTGGGGACAGTTCAATTTAAAACTGAAGTGCTAAAATTTGACACTATACAGCCACATCTACTTCACCATGACCCAAGGCTACTTTGGCTATATGGAGTTAATGAATAATGCAATGTAAACCAACTTTCGGTGTCTAGAAATGCGTCATATATGCCTCCTGCATTATTTATGATCATTCTTCACATTGGCCCTACCAGAAAGGGAAAGACGCAAAGTAAAGAGCAGCTTTATTATTGTATACAGGATTAGTTGATGATGACTAAATTAAATACTAAGTAGATTGCAGTATTCTTCAGGTCCATGTTTGAACAGTGTTGCCTTTCCTTCATTGTCTAAATTGCATTGTGCTGTCACTCATGTTATCACATTAAAAGGTCACAGAGGAGCCTCATCTCTCAATCTCCAAAATGGTTTTGTGAAAAAAATAGAGAATGTAGTTTACTTAATCTTAATCGGTCAACATTCCTTGTGTGCTGCAGAGAATACAAATGTTTTGTGCTCCAAAGAGATTGTAAATGACACAAAATGCAGAGAAAAGATTATTTTTGTGGTTCAGTTACTCTCAACAAATTGTCTTATTGGTGTTGCTTTTATGCATTTTGTATTCTAAATGTATTTTCTGAAAATATTTTCTTGTCTCCTTCTAGGTGTGAACATAAGCAAACGTCCAAGGCTGCCTTTCTCTCAGCAATAAGGTAAGAGAGTATGCAGGTAGTGTGGTCCCCCAGGGGAGCCCACAAGCAACATCTCAACATTGAATGTGCACTATATGTTCACTTCAGCACTGCAGACGCTTTGCAGCATTTGTGACACAATTTTAAATTGCTTTTTTAAACAAGTGAAATAAATATATGGAATAAATAATAAAAGTTGAGATGCAGTTTTGTTATGTAACAGTTAAAACACAAGTTGGTAATTGTGTTATTTGCAGAAGATTGTTACCTTTTGAAAGAATATTACTTTGGTATTTCTATTTCCAATCATTTGTTTGTGTCTTAATCGTAAAGTTGTGTCTAATTGCTTGTTAACCAGCAGCACATGATTTTGTTTTAGAAATCAGGTTACAACTGCTGATTGGTTTCAAACCATGCTTCTCTAAACATGGACTTTCAGACTTAATCAGATGGGCATTATGTTAATATGCAGCTGGACTCCATCTCACTGGCTCATTATGGAGGACTTAAGCTAATTCCGAGTATTGCTTAATTAGCCGTTTGTTTGTATTGGGCATTCCACTTATACCCTTAACCCTTGTTTGCAACGTTTTACGCAGATTGTCCATGAAAACAAAATCTATATATTGTTTTGATAATTAAATCTCCTCTGTGAAAGAGGGCACCTGTGGTTTTGCGGTTTGGCCTTTTGAGCTGATGAAATATTACTCTGTGCAGAACACATATGGATTCAATTCTTCACAAAATAAAAAACAGACCTATTTTTGACAGTTATATGAAGTGAATATTTTATATGATCACACTTAAAATGTCATTTTAAATGTGCTCTGACACGCCATGCATACAAAGTTAGAAAGTTGTGTTTTTATTTTGTTGCAGTGATTTATCATCTTGCAAACATTATTGGTGTGCGATAACTTCATTTTGTCTTGGAGTTTGTAGCAATTACAAAGGCTGGAAAATGCTAGGTCGCTCTTGGGCACATCTCACTGAACAACTCCAACCCTATCACTGCATTCCTTCCACTGTCAGGAGTTTTAGTGGGCGACATCACAGCAGCCGGCATGCACCACGGCAACCAATCACCTGTTTTTTCCAGGAAGTGTTGTGTAATCCACTCTGCACCAAAGCCAAATAGGACAGCCCTGGTGTCCAGACACCCAGTGGCCTGCTTGGCACTCTGCATGTTTAAGAGTCCATTTTTCATCCTTGTCATGCAGTCGGTATCATTGTAGATCATTCAAAAGCACCAAAGCTTTTTTTTTTTTTTTTTTTTTTAAGAAAGCTGCCAAGACTTCAGCTTGTAACACTGATACTCGAAAATGAGTACACAGCAATGCATTTTCACATAATGGTTTTCTAATAATAATCGGGCAAACAAATTTCTTATTTTTTTTCAGTATTACAAAGCCATCTGTATCTGATCCAATTATTTGATTACAGCAGACATGAGTCACCAACACTTCAGTGAACAAATGGTACTCACAGACTCCCAAAATCATCTTTTTATGCTGAAAATTAACATAAAATACAAATATGCAAAACAAACCTTGAACATAAAGATGTATTGACTCTTTTTATATGAAATAAATGTTGTGTGAGCAGTAATGATGAATACAGATTAGGGAAGAGGAAAGGCGGCTTTATTCATTTGTCTCTCTCATTCATTCTTATTCTGTCTGAGTCAGAGATCAAGTACAAGATAATACAGCACAATGGCTCTACTAATTAGAGTTCCTCATGCACTACTGTTGCACAAAAGGATTCAATCAATTTAATTTAACAAAACGGCCCAATTGTTGCCAATGTAAAATTTGAGTGTCATGATTAGTGTGAGAGGAAACTTTTACAGACTTTTCAGTTATTCATTATTATTATTAGTTATTGATACCATAAAGAAGCAACAATAAAATCCTTCAATTTAACATTCCTCTATGTGACCAGCTTTATGAAATCAAATATTGTTAATGGGGAAATGAAAAAAAAACCCAAAAAAAAACCCCATTACATTTAGATTTATTTTTTGGAGGATAGTTTGAATTGAAATTACTTCATTAAGTTAGCACTCAGGATTAAGTCGTTATTGTAGCATATACGTAGATTGCACTGCTGGCCAAAAGAGTTAAAAAGAGGCTGAATCAGAAGACAAGGTATTGGTTCTTGGAGGTGCGTGACAGTAATAATACAGACAGAGACAGAAATTTGGGTTGTGGCTTGTGCCCTATATTTACAGTGCAAAAGTCAAGACATACAACATATAAACCCAAATATGTACAAGATCTGCAGATAATTATCAAGCTTGATACTCAGAGTCCTTTGATTAGAAGTTATACAGTTTTTTTATTCACAAATAAATACACAGTTCACAAAGTCAACAACAATAATAAGAATGTATAGTCTAGTGCAATTTTGCCCACCAAATACTGCGACGGCAGCAACCACTAACTTGCAGTTCACAGAAATGAATAATGGTTCAGCAAGTGTCCAAAGTTTAACCGGAGAGTTCTTGAATTGTCCATAAGTGCATGCGAATAGTGATCAGGGTGGAAAAGTGTGGGGAGCAACTGGCTGTAACAAGCCTCCTACCAGACCGTAGAAGGATGACCGTTGACAGTGAGTTCAGGTTCTTGAAGTTCTGGGCTGATTCTAGCTCGCCATCTGGGATCCAATGGTTTTGTACCCAACTGGGCACCTGGCCAATCCCACTTTGTAATCCGTTCGCAGCTAGAACCCAGCTTCTGCAGTGGTAAGAGACTTCTGTACAGCAGTCCTGTAGCTCCTCTCCCCAACTTCCGAATGCCGGAGAGAAGCACAGGAGGCTTGTATCGGCGCTGAAAAGAACACAATTGGCTGAACCCATGCTGTGTGCGTAACGTACCGCGCACATGTGTCACAGGACTAGATGGTGTGTTCATGGACAGAAAATGACAAGAATTTACATTTTATCACAGTTTAGGCCCATTTTTATAACCTGGGTTACATTATATTATATCATGATTATCATTTATCAAATCTTCAAAATTCTTAAAAAAAAAACATGTGATTTATTATCGATTCAATTATGAATTTTTTGAGTTGGTATTGACAAAGCCTTGTGCTATATGTGAAACATGCTGTACACTAAAGCCACTTTACAACTTTACAAGCCCTCTCTTGTTTACCAATGTGAGTGGTGGACATCATATTTGATCCTATTGTACAAGATCTGCAACCTGAGTATTTTCCCATTTGCCTTCTATGCATTAATACTGCCTTTATTGACCCTGTAATAGTATGTGTACTGACCCACTGTGAGCTGCACATTAATAGCAGGCTGCCTGTGGGAATAATGCTAGTCTTTCAGATGTCACCCTTCTAAGAAGGCATTAGTCACTACTATGTAATGTCTAGAAAAGTGAGCTGTGCTTTGGTGACACTTGAATCTTTCCACAGTGATGCGTTCTACAAGGTTGAGTAGCAACAGGAGGTATGGGATTTGTAATAGCTGTCAGTATAACTACTTTGTAGTACAGAAAAAAAGAAATTTTGCCTAAAACGCTGAAGAGAAACAGATTTTAGTTTGACGCATACATAGTACTGTGAGTTTCTTTAAGTTTGCACAGTCCATATCAGCACAAAAGCACAGTGTTGCAGAGTGGTACTGCCAGTGCTGGTATTCAGTCTTTCACCAGGCTGTGCAGGAGTAAAAAGGAGAAACCAATGTTAGTTTTGTTTGATTGTCTTGTTGAAGGTAAGCCGGTCTATTCATAAGTGTTGGTGGAGTCTTGTGTACTGTATTCATTGTGTGATTAGGCTGATTACAGGTTTGTTCTTGGAGAGTACTTTACAGTGCATATTTTTAGAGCTATGTTAAGATTTCCTCTTGTGATGTGGTTCTGTTGAGTTTGCACTCTGCTGATGAATTTTCTTCAGTCTGATCCTCTCTTGGCCCAGGGCAATCATGTGAACCAGGCATGCACACATCAAATATTTCAGTAAAAATTGTGGCTAAAAAGGTTAAGACAGCGTGTACGTACATTTTGAAACGCTTGAAAACGTATACATAAATGCATTGACAACACCATAATATTGAAACTATTGACGAAAAGAAAAACTCTCAACCTAGGAATATCTATAAAGTGGTCTATAGTCTGTTAGCCCTTTTAAGGTGCACTATGAATATTCCTATGCCTGTATGTATGGAGGCATGTGTGGGTGATTTATTTATGTGTTCTGTAACTGCTGCTCGCCATGCCTTTTAATTACAAGTTCATCTCATTGTCATTATCTAGCAAACCTTATTTTGAAGGATCATGAACACGCTTAAAGCGGTGTCGACTATGGGCTCTGTTCTCATCTGACCGAAACATGACACCTGCATTTGTGCTGCCGCCAACAGAGACACATCACCTGTCTGTCTCTCTCTCGTTCTCTCTCTCTGTCTCTCTCTCTCTCTGTCTGTCTCTCTCTCTGTCTGTCTGTCTCTCTCTCTCTCTCTCTCTTCTCTCTCTCTCTCTCTCTCTCTCTCTCTCTCTCTCTCTCTCTCTCTCTCTCTCTCTCTCTCTCTCTCTCTTTTTCTCTTTCTCTTTCTCTTTCTCTTTCTCTTTCTCTCAGACACATATTCAAATCCTTGCTTTCATAAAATACACGGACAGACGACAGATGCGAAGGTTGTGTCACACAGAAGGCATGCGTTCTGTCACTGGAGCCCACCACCACCAACCTTGTGGCTATTTAGCACAGACTATACACTATGATTTGAAAAGTTAGAGATTGAGTCAAACCATGAGGGAAAGACATGGGGATTTAAAGTACCAGTGTAAAGATGGCTCAAAATGACTTCAACTCTTCAAACCATGTCCACATGACTTTGTAATCTTGTTTTCATTACAAAGTAAACTGTAAATGGGAAAATGAGGTCATTGTTTGCGCATGTGTTTTTAATTATTACTGATCTATAGACCCATAAGCTTGCCCTTCTGGTATCTACTGGTGATTCCATGTATTCTTAATACAGGATAATATCAACACCTCTATTGCAAAGTGATCAGTATATTCAATACTAAACGTTTTGTTCTGATGATACTACCTAAAGTGCCTTGGAGCATGCTGTCCTCTAACTGAAAGCAGAGACGCCCTCCTCACTGCGTATCCTCTTGGCCTCCACTTTTCCATTTACTTCCCTTTTGTCATTCAACCTTGTGGATAATGACCTCATCCTGACCCACGCAGCCTGACTCGTGTGTGACGAGGGAAGTATGCTTTAGATCAGTTCCATTTTGAACCCATGAGTAGTCGGGAGCAGGTTTGAATGTCTTATTTACTGTCAGTTTCCATGCCGGCCGGGAGGAATATGACGACAGTTAAGATAAGACCTGAGTTACACACAGTACAGTTTATTTAAGTGAAACATTTCCTAATTCTGGACGTCCATTCAAATAGGTGGACTGGTGGAAACTACCCTGTATTTTGTAATGAACTATTCTTAAGAAAACTCTCCAAAGCACGAATGGCATCTATGACTTGACTGAAGGGATAGTTTGTTACTTGACTGAAGGGATAGTTGGATGATCACTCCCTATCTACTACACTTATCTAGAAAGACTACCCTGGAAGTGAAATTCCAAACCTCAGTTGAATTATATGAAATTATAAAGTTTGTGAAAGCACAGCAGCTTTTTGTTATATATACATTCTGTAAATCGTAATCTCTTTCATACATTCAAGCTTTGCAGATCACAACTTGACAAACTAGATGACTCTGTTTTGATCTAACTAAAAGAGTTACAATGTTCGATAATGCTTTGTGTTTTTCAGTCCAGCAGGTTGTTAACTACAGTCTAATGGAAAAATAGAAAGGACAACTAATGACCTGTCCAGTGTGACCCATGTTAGAAACTAGCTATTGACTACTTCCTGGTCCATGGCAGTGCTGGCTTTGGCCTCTTTAACTTGTGGCCTGTTCTATTATTGGATTAGAGACCACGTTACTGTAATAGGACCTGGGCATTCCCAGCAGGCAGTGCTGTGCTTCATTGATCTATTGAACAATAGCTACATGTTCCAATGCTTGGGCTCATTTTCCTTTTATCTCATGAGCCTTTGTCAGACGCAGAGGCTGCCGTTTGCTCCGAATGAAATTGAATTTTGTGCGAGGCCAAATCAAACTTGTTCTTCTTCCTCCTGGTCTTTGCACCTGAGGAAACACGGGCATATCAGAGGGAATGGCAAAGTCTCATTTACTCATCCATCTCAACGGATATGTCTGTAGCCCAAAGAAAACTTCAGAGAATACTTCACTATAGAGCTGGGACCTGTAACAAAAAGTATAGGATTGTATTGTTTTGGATATATGCCTAGTCTATAATCAAAAGGACAAAATAAAGGCGACATAAAGACCTTAAAAATAAGACTGCACGATTTATCTTACAAATAAAGGTATAATGTGATATATCTGCATGTTTTAATTGTATGGGCCATTGAAAATTTTGACTTATACTTTTGATCTCACCTTAGCCAAGCAAGTGACTATGCCAAGTTTGGGTAGTGGAAAAGGGTCAATAGTGGAAGCTGTTCTAAACCATACTATTTGTTCTGTGATCTGTGAAATGAGGCATCTTCAAAAGCGCACATTTCAAAAGCACTGTATATCTGTATATTATCCAGCAGTGTTTCACTGTTTTACTCTGTTTACAGTATAATAGGCAACCAAAAATACCTTACTGTGCAAAATGTGTAGTGGATGACTTTCAGCAAGCATGATTTATCAACTTCTATTTCTTACTAAATCCTCTTTATGCATTTTAGCAATTTATCCATTATATAACTTTTGTAAATGTGCAACATAAATGGTGTGTGCACTTTGCGGCTGCTCTTGAGGAGGCAGCGATGGACTAGTGCGACCGAGATGCTTGTTACTGCACGAGTGAACAGTTTGAAAGCTGTACTAAGAACTTTAATGTACAGTTTTATTTGCAGGCTGAATATGTCAGAAAATGAAATAATAATGTCACTCACAAACATAAGATTCAGTGCGATATGCTATCAGTCCAAGATGTGGAGACACTGGTGTGGTTGTCTTACATACATACATTTTAATTGTTTGTATTGTCCTTGTCTGTTTTAAAAATGGACCATGAGCCAGGAATAAGGATGAATTGAATTGAGTTGAATTGAATTGTACATATTATAATACACTTTCTTAACTGCTTTTAGCTGAGATTGACCTGTTATTCAAAGCTTGTAGATCAAAAGAGTGTAGGTGTTTCTGGTGCAGTTGAAGTTAGAAGGAGAATGGATGATTTGTGCTTGTGTGTTGCAGTGTGGGAGTAGGCTAATAATCATTGTAGCACTGTAGCTGAGTCGTTTTTTTGTGTGAAGTGTAGCTTATTCTGCTGGCTGGAACTTCTATTCTTTTCTCAGCTTGTCTGGTTTATGATTTGTATATTATAGTTTGTTTGCCAAAGGTTTCTGCTGAGACAGACTGTAGTGGCACACAGGCAATTCTAATTTGCTTCTTCTGCGAGTCTACACTTCATTGTTATTAAATCTGACAGTGTGTCACTCACTCAAAATCCAGACCAATAGGAGGCGTGAGTTTGAAAAATAGCATGTGTCTAAGAGTGTTTAAGAGAATAGAGCTACATAAAACCACCTGCTCAACATTGTAAGTAAGACTGTAAAAATATCTTATCTCATTATTTTTTAATCTATTATATTGCCCTATATACTCATAGTAACATGAACACACTACCATGTTTATCCAAAGAAAATGACCCATATAGCTGGACTCCACTGTAACCACATCATAGTCTTTATTACATTATGCATTTCTGTCTTATCTCTCTGCCTCTTCCTGTTCAGCCCATTTCGTTGCTCTGTAAAGCATCTGTGCTGATTACAGCCTAAAAGAGAAAAATTGTGTGTTATTTCTGGCCCTCAGTGAAGATGATCTGTGGAAGGAAGCAAACAAATACCACCCAAGTAGCAGACAATGGTGGCTTGAACTTGAGATCTAAATTATAATGGGCAATGGCCTTTACACTGAAATCTATACGTCAAGGTTGCATCCATGGGATAAAAACAAAAAGGCTGAGTTTCAAAATGGATACTTGAAATACACACTCAACCCACATTGTTTCTTCAGGGTCATGTGGTCATATAAAAACTAAACCTGAAGGGAAAATTCAAATGTGCTTTCGAGTTAATGAAGGTACAAAACCCACAATATTCCTAATTTTGAACATGATAATAACTATTAATTGTCCAGTATATAGCAATAATACTTGAATGAAGAATGTGTATGCCCGACTTGGGTAGCTTTCAAGCAGCTTTCATTTACTATAGGCTTTTAGTCTAACCTTATTTTATGTAATACTGTTCCACTGTGCATGAGGTCTCTCCTCCACATCTCCCACACATCACTTTGACGGTGAACAAGTCTCACATAGGGACCAGATTCTGTACACTGCAGTCAGGGTCACGGTTCCACACAGGAGAGAAAAGGCGCCGTCTGTATTTGAGCCGTAGCGTGAACCTTTTGACCTTTGAACCCTGACCTTCTGAAACAGAGGAAGGCTGTGTTCCCACTGGTTCATGACAGGAGGTGCACTGTTAAAAAGTCCCTGTCAGTGTACTGCAAGCATAACTTTGACTTATGATTTTGATTAAATTTGATGAGTTAGGAGACTGTACTATTAGGTAATTTCTGTAACAATTCTATATGTCAAATACCAACACTGCCTTCAATGGAAAAGTAGGTGAAGAAATTAAGTTTGCAAAAGTAGGGCTCGAACAGGGAAGAACAAATATTTTCTTCACTTATTATGCCAAATATCTTCTTCTGTTTTATCTTTGGCAGTAACCAGATGGGAAGAATGCACAATGTGATAAAACGACTGTCAAGTCTTTTTGTTTTATGAATATAAAACAGTCAGGCTGTGTAAGGATAAGCACTATTACTACATTGATAATTGATTGTGTTTTGTTTTTTTATCTAATGTGTGTATTCCTCTCTTAATTGTGTTTTGCATGTCAAACCAAACACTTTGGAAACATGAATATTCATCTTATAACATTAATCAACACTATCTTCTGTGCCATTTTGTTTACCATCTTGACTTCTTTTTCTGTCCAGGTGTAGCTGCAGCCGCCCTTCAAGATGGTGGTGCTGTCGCTGAAGATCTGCGTTCGCCATTGTAACGTGGTGAAGACTATGCAGTTTGAACCCTCTACAGCTGTGTATGATGCATGTCGAATTATCAGAGAGAGGGTCCCTGAGGCACAAACTGGACAGGGTAAGAATCAAATGTGTTCTAAAATACATAATCAATAATACAATAATAATCTCTCTCTTTCTCTCTCTCTTTCTCTCTCTCTTTCTCTCTTTCTCTCTTTCTCTTTCTCTCTAGGCAGCATTTCTTTAATATCTTTATTCTTCTGTATTAATAATAATTAAAAAAAATAAGGCCATATCAGGGTCCGGGAATGCTGATGCTAACCCGATATCACTGTAATACAGGCCAGAGATAAAGGCCTGCTCAGTGAAATGTTTATACAATCTTCTCACCTTTACACACAGATGTGTCTTTTTAACTTTTCTATTTCAAATAAACCCAATTGAACATTAGTCGCTAAAACACCATTTGCCTTATAATTATGGGGTTTGTTTAAGATTATCTCAATGCCAATGCATAGGTCTTTAAACG
>KN472750.1:71760-84527 GCA_000787095.1 Periophthalmodon schlosseri
ATATTTATATGCCCATTATTAGGGCCTCATAATTTTCCAGTTTAGAAAGCATCATGAACCGATCATTAAGAACAATTTTTGGTGATGAAGGTGCACGATTAATACCAGCAATAGCCAATTTTTTATCAGGATCATTTACATAACTAACAGACAGAGACAGATATTCTAAACATTTAGGCTTTGAGCAGGAGAATAGAAAGTCCACAGACAGGTGATCTTTAACATAAATGGCAACACCACCTCCTTTAGATTGCCTGTCACAACAAAAAACTTTGGAATTTTCAATATTGATTTCCTTATCACTTATTTTATTTGATGGCCAGGTTTCAGAAAATACAAATATATCTGGATCTGTTTGATTTGTTCAGACTTTAATATAATCTGATTTAGATGGAATTATACATATGAATGTATGTAGTATCACAAATCCCTTCCTTGTCTAGAAGTTTTGCATGTTAAATAGGCCTAACTCTATAGGGCTTATTTGAGATTGACTGGGATTGATTTTGACACCTGAGAATTAGGTTTTTAGTAATACTGATATCAACATGACCTCCAATAATTTCATGTCTACGAGATATTCTGCGTGAAATCTGCACATTCATTTGTTTTAAGGCGGAATCTAAGACGGTGGGCACTGATTTTGTCAAAGAGTCACGTGAGACGCTGTTTATCCTATGTATAAGGAATCACTCAGTAGACTTATTATGTGCAGATGCAAGCGTTAGTTTGATATTGTCACTCAAGTTTTTTTTCCTGCCCTATTTAAATGAATGCCATCACGAGCAAATTGATTATTCCTCTTCCAGAATCCACAGAAATGATCCACCAGGTCTTATTCAGTGAAGGACACCATTCCCTTACCAACCGAGGCCGAGCTGATTGATTAATCACATGGTGCAGCAGGGACTTTTTACCCTCTCTTCCACATTTTGCAGTATCTTTATGGGCATGGCAATTACTCCGATTTTGTTGTAATGCAGCAGGTGCCACTGTGATGTCCCGCGAGGATCTAGGAGGGGATGGTAACTCCTTGAGACATGATAGACATGGAAACTCGTTCAGATCAAGAATGTTAAATCTATTTGACAGCTCTAATGGCTGCCTCTGATTAGGACTTGCATGATGATGTGAGGGCTTTCCCTTTTGTTTACTATTTGTAATGAGAGACCAGTTGTGCAAGGACCCTTGGACCCTTTGGTTTAGCTGCACCATGACAACCCCGTGTATCATGCCGAACACGGGTAGAGGTTGGCTGACTGCCTCCCACTCTAGCAGGAGCTAAATCTACACCGAAATCTACAGCTACGGTTGCATCTAGTTCATTCATCATAGTGATGGGCATGGACTTTGACTTCGAGCGACGTCATACTTCACGCTAGGCCCAAAGAAGGGCATTCCACCACCGTGTCCACACAAGGCTAGAGCAACGGTCTAGACATCCGCTTGCAGTGCAAGGACAGCCGGGAGCCGAGGGTACACTTGGCACAGAGGTTATCCCGAAAGCGTGCCGCGGAGCCCGATTGCACAATAGCAAAGTGGGGTGTCACTAACAACAAGCAGCAGCAGTGGAGCTGTTGGAGCCAGTTCTGCCCGCAACACAGACAGCCAACTTGTTTGGCACATTACAGTATGAAGTCATCTTGTAGGGTTATTTAATTTTAAAACATTTGCTTCCTCTGTTTCAGCTTCAGATTATGGCCTGTTCTTGTCCGATGAAGACCCCAGGAAAGGCATCTGGCTGGAGTCTGGCAGAACACTGGACTATTACATGCTCCGAAATGGGGTAAATGTCCTAATCTGTTTATCCACTGCACACAGGGACACACAGATGCACAAATAGACCATCACTGCGGCGTTCTGTGAGGGAGTGTTTATACTCAGCAGTGTGTGGCCACAAGTTAAGGAAGTACACATGCTCACAGGTGGTTATCATGGGAGATTTGCTTTTGACCCCAATGAAAAAATGCATCTGAGTGAACAGGACACAAACTAGATGTCAAAATGTATTTGAGTTATTTATGTATTTATATTATGTATGTATTTATAGACTGCTCAAACTGTCAAAACACAAATAAGTAATAAAAAAGGAGGTTTTAGGAGAGAGTGACTTAAAATTTAGCCCTGAAATGAACTATCTATTTACAAGAGAAAATGGTACCAGGACTGTAATTTTGAGTTGTAAGATTAGTGGCAGAGTTGGGCTAAATTTAAAGGGGGAGAAAAAGAATAGAAAAAAATATTACTATTTTGCTAGGTCTAAACAGTTGAGTTTATACTTTTGCTTCAGTTTGGTGATGCCCAAAAAGGGGCTATTTGCACATATTCTTATCTTTGCCCTTTCATTTCCTACCTATTGCTGTGCACCTTCTTGATGATCTAGCGCCAGCCTGTTGTCTGGCTACCTTTGCCAAAACCGTGTGCCTTCTCGCTATTGTTGTATTAAAGTAGTGTTTCTCCTGAGCATAACAGGGTTTAAGGTTTTAAACTCTAAACGGTTTCCCTCTTCAATCGACCAAAGGCATCCTCAGGTGCAATGCATGACTGTGACCAATTATTCTCAACCATACCTTTTCATTGTTTACGCTAGAAGCGAAAGGGAGTCATGAGTGGTAGCCATTAAATATGATATGTGTTCTTGGAGATAGATATATAGATATAGATTTTGATTTTGTTTGTCACAGCAAAAATGAAGTTGGTTCTTTTTGATTTACATAACAAATTGTTATTGGTTTCATAATATGAAATGTTTTCTCTTTTGCCTCTGAGTAGGACATCCTTGAATATAAGAAGAAGCAGAGGCCACAAAAAATCAAAATGTTGGACGGAGCAGTTAAAACTGTAATGGTGGATGACTCAAAGACTGTAGGAGAACTACTTGTGACAATTTGCAGCAGAATAGGTACATGATTAAACCTTGTAGGACATGTAATAGCAACGATGTGTTATTTTAAATTTTCTAATTTCTATTGTCGTAGGCATCACAAATTATGAAGAATATTCATTGATCCAGGAAACAGTTGAGGAGAAGAAGGAGGATGGCATGGGCACTCTTAAGAAGGACAGGACTCTGCTGCGTGATGAGAGGAAAATGGAGAAGCTCAAAGCCAAACTTCACACAGATGATGACTGTAGGTTCCGGATAAAGCATATTCATATACCATATTATTAAACAGTACCGGTCTTCTTGCCTTACAAGTGGCTACATATATACTGGCAACACATTTTGATTGTATTGTAATTTATTCAGTGTAAATAGCAGTTGAATGAGCTAGCATGTATCTGGGCAACTTTGGTTCATTTTCTGAAAAAGTAAAATGCAAATGTATAATTTCCTTACCCTTTTATGTTATGTTAACAATTTCCCAATATTCTCCAATATTCTGTTGGCTTTTGATGTTATTGAGAGGACAGATTAAAATATATTGTAAAAACTTCATAAATCTTTTGATGTTTTGCCTTCATTTTAGTGAACTGGCTGGACCACAGTAGAACATTCAGAGAGCAGGGCGTTGATGAAAGTGAAACACTTTTGCTTCGCCGTAAATTCTTCTACTCAGACCAGAATGTTGACTCGCGAGATCCTGTTCAGCTTAATCTCCTCTATGTCCAGGTAGGACACGTTACCAATGCATTACTCTTCTTTTATGCCTATCACATGACCCTGACTAATTTTGTTATTCATGCCTCAAATCCCAGGCTCGAGATGACATTCTGAATGGTTCTCATCCCGTATCGTTCGATAAGGCCTGTGAGTTCGGAGGCATTCAGGCCCAAATACAGTTCGGACCTCACATTGAGCACAAACACAAACCTGGATTCCTGGAGTAAGTCAAGTCAGCATACTTCAGTTTGAGCCAGCAGAAAGATAAACAGACATTTTAAGACTTAAAACTGCTAAAACTCCATTTTAATGAAAGCAGAAAGTTTTTTTTCCTTCAAAGTCTATTTTTGTGTTTCTAGCTTAAAGGAATTTTTACCCAAAGAATACATAAAGCAAAGAGGAGCCGAGAAGAAAATCTTTCAGGTATGGCTTCACTAGTAGTACAGTACCCTCAAGAAATATCGGGGCTCAAAAATGTGTTTAAAATGCATTCACCACAATTATTGGCTTTCATATTTATATGAGGACATTTAAAAACATTTATTTTCACTTTTTTGAAAAAAAAAAGTTTAAGTGTAAAGGTTAAACACTAACTACACTCGACACAGCATTTTTATCTTTTTTACATGGTTTGGCAAGGTTTCTTGAGGACATTGTCTTGGCACAAGTTTATATTGAAAGTTATTGTTCTTTTGTGACAGGAACACAAAAATTGTGGAGAAATGACCGAGATTGAAGCTAAAGTGAAATATGTGAAACTAGCACGCTCCCTGCGCACATATGGAGTATCCTTCTTCTTGGTTAAGGTAAAAGTTCTGTATGTTGTTGAAAATGACAAAATAAAAACATCACTTTTCCTCCACTGCCCATATATATGCAAGAAATAATCCCCCTGTGAGGAGTTGTGCGAGTGAAGGATCCTTATTGTTTATAAGCATTTGCAATTTTAGCCTGCCACAGACCCATTTGTGCAGTTACTGTATATTCTTTCGCCCCACAATCTGCAGTGCAGACACAAACAGAAGAAAAACAAAATATATTGCCATACTGCCATCTCACAGCAGGATATTCATTACAAGAAGGCTGCCTTGATGTTATCTACAGACCTAATGCCTATCCCATCAACACAGTACAGCTATAATTCTTGCTTATTTAGGGAAACCATTGACTGTATACATATTCAGATTATAGGTAACTTGCAATTGTATTGCATTATGTCTCATTACTAAGGAAAGTAAACTACTGATGTACAGGCCTCAAGAATTCATCCAAATCTCCTTTTGAGGCTTTACCTGTGACCAGTAATTTTGATATCTTTCCATGTGTCAGTGGTTTGTCACACATCCAGTGAAGCAGAATTATGCTTAAAATAACAATGGAAAATCCAGCCTCTTGTGTCTTACCCAAGGGGAAGGGGGGGGTTAATGGGACCTTTGGGAAGTTTTCCACACCTCACCTCTGCCCTTGTGTCACATCCCACCGCATTTGGCCATCCACAACATGTGCTCTTTCTGTGCAAAAGCTAAAAGAAAAAAAGAAGTGTTAAATTACGTTTACTGAAATCTCTGGGCTGTTTGGCTTGATTAGGATGCAACAACTGTTAATTAATTTCGGGAAAAATACAATTTCACAAACACGCCAATGAGCCAAGTAGTGTTTTCTTCTCAAAATTTAATGATTTCACAGTGTTTACTGATGGCTGTGTTTGAATCCAGTGACGGTAATTAAACTAAATTTACAGCAACAGAAGGTGAAAGGATCTTTCAAGTGAATAGCTTTCATCAGGCTCTTGATTGGCTGTTGCATTTTTGTTTCACATGCAGTGTTTTCACTAAAGATACTTTTTTTTATCTCAGGAAAAGATGAAGAGCAAAAACAAGCTGGTGCCTCGGCTGCTGGGCATTACCAAAGAGTCAGTGATGAGAGTGGATGAAAAGACCAAAGATGTGGTTCAGGAGTGGCCTCTTACAACTGTCAAGAGATGGGCAGCATCACCTAAAAGCTTCACTCTGGTAAAGCACTAAAAAGAACACACCAGTTTCTCTTTGGAAAAACTAATGCCTGTTGTTAAATTGTTTATTTTTTTCTTCATTTTTAGAACATTGACATTAAAATGATAGATACAGTTACTAATGACTTTGTAATATACATTGTCATTAGTGCAGTAACAAAGGATTTGCAACAATATTTTGTGTACAAATACTTATACCTATATCTTTATAGTGATTATTTGAATTGATGTCATACTTTGCTCATTTTGGAGTGGTGTTGATTCTGTGTGCACAGGACTTTGGAGAGTATCAGGAAAGCTACTACTCTGTGCAGACCACTGAGGGGGAACAGATTTCTCAACTTATTGCTGGTTACATAGACATTATTCTCAAAAAGGTACGGCTGCTTAAGAAGGCCACAAGGTTACTATACATTCACTGCTTAAGCTGAATCCATATAACATTTATGTTTCTGTTTTTTCTGTAGAAGCAAAGTAAGGACCGCTTTGGGTTGGAAGGAGATGAGGAGTCAACCATGCTGGAGGAGTCTGTGTCCCCTAAAAAGTTTGTAAAAGCTGTTTTTTATAATACTTGGATATATATAATACTTATAATCTGTCTATTCATCTAGTAGAGATAGACCTACAGCAAGTGTAAAGGGCAAAAATTTGTTATTTATCAGTACATGTTCACATGTTGCTGTGGATCATGTTTTTTACTTATTATTATTTTGAAAACCAATATCGCACAGACCTCCTTTTTCAATTTCCTTTTTGGTATGGCCTTGCCCTCACATCTGTCTTCTCGAAGCTCATTTCAGCACATGGATGCTTCCAAAGCTGGCTGTTATCCAGAGAGATAATCATTATGTGAGGAAATCTAGCAGCACTGGGCAAGTGAAAGCTCTATCCGAACATTTCCTGATTAGATGAGTATTGGCTCATTTATCCACTGTGGCCTTGTGTGCAACTTTTTTTCTTTTCTTTCTTTTTCTTTTTATTTAGGCTGTGCCTGTAGGCAAGAGTCTTTAATAGTGCTGACATGTTGTTAACTAAACTCGGGAAAGCCCTATCTAAGGAAAGGAAAACAAAGCTAGGTTCCCATTAGGGTGCAGAGAGGAGACTTGGTGGCATCCCTCTCTCCACATTTATGCTGCATGCTGCTGTTAATTTTCATCACATGATCATTTATAAGTTCAAGCATAATATATTTAAATCATGTATGTGTTGTCATACAGCCAATGGCATAGTATGTGTGCGCGTTTCTAGTACAAACATATTTTTTGTTTTTCTTTTGCATTAATGTGTACTAAATAAATATCTTACTATTCAGCATGTGTTGATTTGTATCTACAGGTCCACCATCCTTCAGCAGCAGTTTAACCGTGTAGGTCGAGCGGAGCATGGGTCTGTGGCACTGCCAGGGGTCATTCGCTCTGGCTCCATTGGCACAGAGTCCCTCAGTGTGGGCACCATGCCGTCAGCTCAGCAGCAGATCACTATGGGCCAGATGCACCGAGGTCACATGCCTCCACTGGTATGAAGAGCTCTCACTATGTTCCTCCTAATAATGGTTTTACTTAATGTTAGTGTTGGGACTAGCACCGCCATCATTAGATTTTTTTTAAATATGCTTTGTGTCCTCTGCATGCTGCAAATTCTCTCTTGTTAGGCTATAGTCATTGTAAATTGTCACATACTATAAGAAACAAGTGGCATCAGATAAAAATGTATTTCTAAAACAAGGTTTCTAGCTTGAACTGCATTCCTAGATTTTTAGTGAGAAGGTTAATAATCATTTTGAGCTGTTGAGAAATGTATTAAAACTATAACATCCCTCAATTTTAGAGTTCGGCTCAGCAGGCTCTAATGGGAACCATCAATACCAGTATGCAAGCTGTGCAAAAGGCCCAGATTGATCTTGGAGAAGTGGACAACCTGCCGCCACTTGGACAGGACATGGTATGGAGCAAATTAATTCACATGTTTGAATATGTTCTAATGCCTTGGCTGTCATGTATAAATAGGAAATACAACGTTTTTAAACCACCTTGCCTTTTGTGCAGGCTTCTAAAGTGTGGATACAAAACAAGATGGATGAGTCAAAACATGAGATCCACTCTCAGGTGGATGCCATCACCGCGGGAACAGCGTCCGTGGTCAACCTCACAGCAGGTCAATCCATTTCAAAAACTGTAACTTTACAGGTGGTTTCATATCAATACATTTAGCCAAAGAATTTGCTGAACATTTAAGGGGTATAGAGTTGAACTCTTGACTTTACAAACATGCTTTTGCTCTGAATGTCTTCTTTATTTTATGACCAGGTGATCCGACAGACACTGATTACACTGCAGTGGGCTGTGCCATCACCACGATCTCGTCCAACCTGACCGAAATGTCAAAGGGTGTGAAGCTCCTGGCTGCTCTAATGGAGGATGAAGTGGGTGGTGGTAACGACCTGATGAAGGCTGCCAGGACATTAGCTGGTGCAGTGTCTGACCTACTAAAGGCTGTGGAGCCTGCTTCCGGAGAGGTGCGCTAGCTTGTCCCTAGACGTTTTTACATACAAATTTAATCCATATGTTAATGAGGGTAAATGTAATGACAGGGATGCAAAATGTTGGGATTAACAATTCATAAATAAATTGATAACCATGTATATTATGGGTAACAGACACAAATTTAGGAAGATGGCAAATGACGTTTGATTTTTGTGAAATTTGATTTAGTAGTGGCCTCATAATAACACAACACATACCACTGGGGTGCATCTTTGAACTGACATGAGACATTGTCACATGATTTTGGCCTTTTTTTGCTGGCTGCACCTGTAATGGTGAACAGCTGTGGGGCAGACTGACATTTTCTTTTTTATTAAGAAGTACAGAAGCTGTTCTATTATTTTGTATGTTTACACTTTTCTATTATTCTCTGTACATTTTAGTAATGCAAAGTTAATATTAAAATCCTCTTATGAACACTGATATAAAAAGACTGACATTTTTCTTCTTGTTTCTGGACTATTTGGGCGTGCAGCCAAGACAAACTGTGCTAACAGCAGCAGGCAGCATTGGTCAGGCCAGCGGAGATCTTCTTCGGCAGATTGGAGAAAATGAGACAGATGAGAGGTTCCAGGTAATACTGACAATGTTACTTACTTTACTTTTCTATTTACTATTCCTAATTAATATTTTACTGACTCTTTTTTTATCTTGTTGACTAGGATGTCCTGATGAATCTGGCCAAAGCTGTGGCTAATGCTGCCGCCATGTTGGTGCTTAAAGCTAAAAACGTGGCTCAGGTTGCAGAGGACACTGTGCTTCAGAACAGAGTTATTGCTGCAGCTACACAATGTGCCCTCTCCACCTCTCAGCTGGTCGCATGTGCAAAGGTAGAGCTGTAATCATTTTTCAAATAATTTAAGCTACTGTTGTTATTAAATTACATTTAATACTTTCATCTTGTTCTATAAATGTCTGCCAAAGAAAAGTATTTAAATCTGTGTCATATGAATTGCTCAAACAGTAATGTTTATAATGTATTCAATTATATGTTGGTTGGGAGAAATGCATGAATTCTGTTTATCTCTCTAGTGCATTTTTTTAACTTTTAAAAGATTACCAGTATATATAAATGAAATGTAATGTCATTAGAGACAAACTAAATTCAAACCAAATGGTTTGATTTCATATAAAAGTGGTAATATTGTTTTGTATCAGCTTTAAAACACTCCTACCTCTTGAACTAATTGTAAATTCCTAATGTTGTTGTAGGTTGTAAGCCCCACCATCAGTTCCCCAGTTTGCCAGGAGCAGCTTATTGAAGCTGGAAAGTTGGTGGACCGATCAGTGGAAAGCTGTGTCCAAGCTTGTCTCTCAGCCACAGAAGACGGTGAACTCCTCAAACAGGTGCAAGACATGTCTGTTCTTCTTGAATTTTGACAAAGCTAATGAGAATTACAAAGTTTTCCTGTGCTTAAGGTGAGTGCAGCAGCTAGTGTGGTCAGCCAAGCTCTGGCAGATCTCCTGCAGCATGTGCGTCAGTACACGTCCAGAGGAGAGCCCATTGGCCGATATGACCAGGCCACAGACACCATCATGTCTGTTACAGAGAACATCTTCAGTTCAATGGGAGATGCAGGTGGGTGCAAGGGAGCAGTGTTTGTTGTATTAGGTTGACTTGTTCCATTCAGAAGAAGAAATTGACCTATTAAGTTTCATACTTGTTTCTATTTTAGCAGAAATGGCAGTTAGAAAGATTGGCATCCTGGATTGATTGCATGCAGCTAGCTAGGAAATGCTGTACATATACAAGTCTATACAGATGCAAAACAGTATCAAGGATTAGTTTTTTTTATTAATTTACACAGTACTTACTTTATAGCAGTACACTTCAGATTTAGTGTGAATATTTTAATATTTAATTGAATTCTGATGGTTTCAATGATTATAAAATAATAAACAAAAATCAGAGATTTTTTTACATTTAAAGTATTGGTTGACTATAATTATTACACATATCGTAACCCATAGAATAAATATTCCACATTCATCTTGAAATGATTTATCCTCAGGTGAAATGGTGCGGCAGGCGCGTGTCTTGGCTCAGGCCACGTCAGACCTGGTCAATGCGATGAGGTCTGATGCAGAGGCTGAGGTGGACGTGGATAACTCAAAGAAGCTGCTGGCTGCTGCTAAACTACTGGCTGACGCAACTGCACGGATGGTGGAAGCTGCAAAAGTAAATGAGCTGATATTCACACACTGTATTTATAGAAGGTGTTGAATTACAGCTCTGATGCTTCTGGTGCCAAGAGTCTGTTTCGGAAGAAAATTGTATTGTGATTATGATGCAGTCCCTGCTCATTTAAACCTATATTTTATTTTCATGCTTAACAACCTTTTTTCACAGCCTATGAATATAAATAAGGCTCTTAAAAAATTAAACAGAGGTCTGGTAGTCGGTAAAGCTTGACGCCAGATTTCTCAGCGTGATATATCAATATGTACATGCACATCACTAATTAATCTTGGTTACCCAGAACATTGTTTTTGGTTAAACCTTTGTGCATAAATATATTTTTGATTATATAAAACTGACTTACTGCTTGAAGTGCCATGTCATGTGGTATCTTCTGATACTCTTAAGGACGTGAACAGGCAGATTATAGCGGCATAAACAGCAGCCTAAAAATAATTGGTTCCAGTTGAATAACATTATAAGTGCCTTTGAATGCAACATCTATGGGGTTAAATTTGAGCCCAGTGACAAAAGCAGATGCAAATGCTCTGGCATCTGTGTAGCTGAGGCAGAGTTCCCTGTTAATTAACCTAATGGCTCTTTGCTCTATCTGCCCAACACCATGACTCACAATGGAAAGTGATGTTGGTTTCCACCATATAAATAAAATTGAGTTTAATTTGGCACACATGTCATCTGCTGTTGAGGTCTACACTTACATTATGAAATCTTGTTTGGCACTGATTGTATAAGCACAGATAAATGCACATTGCATAACACATAGTGTTTAGAGGTCTCTGTATTAGTGTTGAGTAATGAATAATGATGATGAATTGTGTTCATTGCAGGGGGCAGCAGCCTACCCAGAGAATGAAGACCAACAGCAAAGACTGAGGGAAGCTGCTGAAGGGCTGCGTGTTGCCACTAATGCTGCTGCACAGAATGCCATCAAGAAAAAACTCATAAACAGGCTTGAGGTTAGTGAAATTTGAGAAATGTGGAAAATATCTGGTAGTAGTATACAGTATATTATAGTAGACTGTATATTATAGATAATCTATAGGCACAATGTATAATTTTATCATTGAATTTCCATTTTGTTGATTCAAAATCCACAGAATGCAGCAAAGCAAGCAGCCGCTGCAGCCACACAGACCATTGCTGCTGCTCAAAATGCAGCGGCCTCCAACAAGAACACTGCAGCCCACCAACAACTAGTGCAGAGCTGTAAGGTGTGTCAAACATGGAATCGTTTAAGTTTGTAGTTCATAAATAGATCTGATAATGTCCCTTTTGACGTATGCATAGCAGTAACCTGCTATAATAAGAACTTTTACGTGTATTTCATAATGCATTTTTGGTGCTAGGCTGTTGCAGATCACATCCCACAGCTGGTTCAAGGTGTGCGTGGAAGTCAGGCTAAACCAGAAGACCTTAGTTCTCAACTGGCCCTTATCATTGCGAGTCAAAACTTCCTACAGGTGTGGTGTATATGCACTAACAGGATTTATCAGTGCTTGTTCCATGGTCATAATTTGCATTTATGCATTGCTAACTGCTGATTGAATTGATTACTACTTCTGCTACAGCCTGGAAGTAAGATGGTGACCTCAGCCAAGTCCTCTGTTCCCACGGTGACGGATCAAGCTGCAGCCATGCAACTGGGTCAGTGTGCCAAGAACCTTGCTACCTGCCTGGCAGAACTAAGGACATCTGCACAGAAGGTAAGTATAGAAAAGAGGTACAGGCACTGGTCCAGGTACTGGTACCGGAGGGGTCATCTCATAGCCAGAAAGATTTCTGTAGTGGTGTCCTTGTGGGCTAGACATTTTGCCTGACTGGACAGTGAGAATGTGTTGTGTGAATTAGTTTATTCTCTGGGTATACTAATACATAGTATATAGACATTTCTAATTAATAATACTGTGTGACTCAAACTACAGGCGCATGAAGCCTGTGGTCCTATGGAGATCGACTCTGCTCTCGATGCTATTCAGACTTTGCATAGTGAGCTACAGGATGCTAAAGTGGCCTGCAGTAGTGACCAGCTCAAACCACTCCCTGGTGAATCGGTAAAACCTGGTTTGGTTCTGTCTCTTATAGCTCTATCTTTGTATTTATTCATGCTTATTAAAAACTTTTTTTTTTTTTTATTTCAGTTGGAGAAATGTGCTCAGGATCTGGGTAGCACCTCAAAGTCAGTCGGCTCATCTATGGCTCAGCTGCTGACCTGTGCAGCTCAAGGAAATGAGCATTACACTGGTAAGAATGGCTCATTGTAATGAACCTACATCTTAAAGACACTGCATTGAAAGGACAACATGGTATAGTATAGTATAGTATACTGCCATAAGATCGGTGAACTACTACTACTACTACTACTACTACTACTACTACTACTACTACTACTACTACTACTACTACTACTAC
>KN472751.1:0-16408 GCA_000787095.1 Periophthalmodon schlosseri
AGATTACTATTATTATTAAATGACAAATAATATAACATCAACATCAAGACTGAGTCTAAGTCTGGACAACCTGGCCTTAAAAAAGAAAAAAAAGAAACCACACACATTCAAACAGACTATATTATATTTTATTTATTTATTTGTTTAATGTCCCAGTATGTAACTTTTTTAAAACCAAAAAACAGACTAAAATAAAAGCATGATTTTTCATTATGGGCATGATTATTGCATTAAAAAGCATAGAAAAACTTGCGTCCTTACTATGAGCGAGCTTTCATCTCCACAAACCTGACTTTTATTTAGGCTGGATGCTCCCCCTGCTTGTTTCCATGGAAATGTTCTTCCTTTGGCTATAATATTCCACAGGAAGGCGTAAAATGTATCTATCTTCATGGAGAATGTTCCCAAGTATTGTTTTAACTTCCTATTTCGATGGAACCCAGCAGTTGTCTAAACCTCTCCAGGCATATTTTTGAAGAAGGAACAACATTCTAACATGAGATAAAGCTCCAAAAAGTTGATTTTGCATAATGCTTTAACGTACAAAAGTGCAAAACCTTTATAAACACACTGCATGTTGTTACACTAACTATGCAGCCAGTGCTTGTCTCTACATTCAAATAAATTGCATGAATGTTTTTATTTTATTACATTTTATTACTAAATACATGAAAACTATAGCACAGATCTGTGACCTGACCTGGCAGTGCATCCTACTCATGTCCATGGAGATAAATGTTTAATACTCTACTCTGAGTTGGATAGTACTCAGTTACATTTACTTGAGAGTATTTTTTATTGAAGTAACAGTACTCTTACTTGAGTAAAAGCTCTGACTACTCTACCTTCAGCTATAATGTAGTTTTTCTCATTTGTGTGTCTATCCTTGGAAAATACCAAATTATGTGCATTATTTAATATTTTGTACTTTAAATTACATTACCCTCAAATTATAAATCAGATGTTACGTCCAGGCCACAGACTGTATAAAGAAGTGACTGAGTGAGTGTGACGTCACCCACAGCGTTCGCTCCAGATGAAGCTCATCGAGGCCAGAGCAGCTATAGGGACGATTTGGAGCAGAGTTCGATATTAGGAAGTCCGACCGCGAGTATCATAGCAACCAAAGAGCCAATCTGGAGAGAGGCTGTTGAAGGTAACGTCCCTTCCCGTCCACACCACTGGTTTCTCAGGGAGCTGAAGCATTTGTCTGTTATTAATGTTCATATCTTGATTTACGGACAAAATAATGAAACAAAAACCCCAGGATCATGTAGAGGGTTAATACGAACATTTAAGACCAAAATGACGAGTCTGACGGTAGCATTTCAGTAGAAAGTGAATTGAAAACGATGGAGCCAGAAGTGCGCCTATGATCACTTCCTGTTTGGAACGCGGCGGCAGGTTAGCTATGTCCATTTATACAAACAGTCTACGGGTTTGATACAGATATAAGTAAATAAAACGCTGTATTGTCTTTATATATTATAAAACCATCACTGGTGTAACTCTGTGGTCCTTTGATTGGTTTCTTCACTACGTAGCTTTTTTGCCAATAAAATCTCTATCTATGCAGACAGGAATATGGCGTACCCTACACTAGAAAAGATCCACAGTGCAGCTTTAAACCGTCTCAGCAGCACATTCGCTTCATGCGCCGCACGTACAGCAGAGGAATGAGCCCATTGACTGGTACAATCACAATAACTGAAGCCATGAGGGTCAGACATAACTGGTGTGTCTCTAAGGGCCGGAAAATGTAAAAGCAGAGATACACGGCAGCAGCCACCATCTTAAGAAAAAGCAAAACGGTGATAATCGAAATGATCTGGAACGCTTTCCGCTTTGATTTGTCAACCTGCTTTTTCCCGTTTGGTCCAGGACGGGTCAAAACGTAGAGGGACGCTACGCAACAGTACAAAACCATCACGGTGAGAACGGCTACTGAGAACAGGATTTCTTTGGCGGGGAAATTTGGGAAACACATTTGCACAGGCGGTATCCAAATAAAAATGATAAGCCAACCAAAAACAATGACAATATTCCGGACAAGAACTGCTTTGGATTCTTTGAGGTTCCTGTATGTTATTGGGTGGACCACGGCTAAATATTTATCCACACATATACCACACTGGAAGAGCGCCTCACCAAAAAAGTACATCACAAATAGGCAAAAGCTTGTAGTAAGCGCTGACATAGATTTAGCCCAACTACCGCAAGAGAACACTACCGAACTGACAGAACCAACGATCTCTATCAAAGCCAAGCTGTTGGTGAGGATGTCTGAGGTTGCGATGGAGGAGAGCGCCCCCTGCTGTTGCTGCCATTGCTGAAGCCCGCCCAGAAGAACCAGGATGTAGAGAGGCAGCATGAGAATGTTGAGTAAAGCATAGATCACTGTAAGGATCAGGCTTTCGGGGTCACCTACGCAAAACAGGATGGTAAAATCGTCGAGCGTCGGAACAGTGCTGGTGTTGACGGAGTTGCAGAGCAGGGCCTTTAAAGAGAAAAGATAAGATCATTTGTCATGTTATATTGATACTTGGCAGTGACCTCACGCTGGTGGGGGAGTCTGCATGTATGTCTATGGCACAGTGTTCAGCTGTTACCATGGTGACACAATGCACGCATTAGCAAACCCAGCCTGAAGTTTCAAGACAGTCTGAAAGCTCAAGAAAAAAAAAAAAAAACACAAAACAAAAATGGATTTAAACAGCACATTTTGGAACAATCCTGTTTGAGAGTTTGGTTTTTAACATCAGCTGCGAAGTATCAATAGAGAACTTGCATAAAAAAAAAAACAAACAAAAAAAAAAAACGTTGAGAAATATTAACAGAACCAACCTGCACTGAAGTCATGCTAGCTTCTTTCTTGTGCTGCTCTGGTGGGATCAGGGCCGGACCTCACCTTTGACTGATGGAGGTGAGATCATTGGAACATTTTACATAAGAGAAAACCACTAATGACCAGTTTCCACACCACTAAAGGCTCTTTATGTAAACAACAGACTAGTGTCAAAGACATAGTGCTTTTGGAGGAATAAGTAGGCTAGTAGTTAGAGCTAAAAGATTTTCAAAATTCAAATCCAGTGGAAGTGGAAGACATAAAGACCAAAGAAAACTTACAAATAAAGTTCAAAGTTTAAAAAAAAAAAAAATTCTAGCCTAGAATGTATATAACATCGCTAACTCGCTAGCCGCTGCGTTCCAATTAAGAAGTGAGCATGAACTTGCCTCTCTCTCTGTACCTGCTGCTGTCAGACTCGTCATTTTGGTCTTAAATGTTCATATTAACCCTCTACATGATCCTGGGGTTTTTATTTCACTACTGAGTCTGTAAATCAAGATATGAATATTAATAACAGACCAAACCGCTCTGGCTAGAGTTAGCAACAGCTCTGATTGAGGCTGTTATCTTCAGCACCCTCCCTCCTGATTGGCTTTTTGGTTGCTATGATACGTGATATACAGTATGATATGAGGTGCTCAGGTTTCCAGATATGAAATGGCTTCATTTGGCTGGAATTGAATGCTATGGGTGACGTTCCCTCAGTCCCCTTCTTTATACAGTCTATGAGTCCTTGTGTTTTAAGACTGTACAAATCAGGTATAGCATCCTCATGACCAAATACATGTGGCTGTTTTGGTCTTTTGAATCTTTAAGCTACAATAGGTAATAAAAAACACCTAATCCATGCGATGCTAGATGGATTTGTTTAATGCCATAGTAAGGAAGCAACAATAATACCTAAATGGAGCACTATGTACCTTTTCTCCATGGAGATGATCTTACTTTGCTTAGAATATTCCTCAGTATGGCATTAAACCTATATCTTTAATTTATTAAATTACAGATGGTTTTATTGCTCAAAAATACCTTGAATAAAAACTGTATTCTGACACTGAGTCAGGTCACCTCTCCAAAGATCTGACTTGTAACTTGGCCTGGTGATGTAACCTGTGTTTCTCCAGAGGTAAAACAATATTATCTCCATGGAGACAAGCAGATAACGTACTGTCCACCAGAAAAGTTACATAGTACTAGGGTTGGCAAAATTATCGAAAATCAGATACTAATCGATACTAAAACTGGTATCGAAACTAGATACTTATTTGAGCAGGTGACAATACTAAAAAAAGTTACACTGACAGGGCACAGAAGTCACAGACTAGTACACGCCCATGGACCACTATGAACCTACTGGACACTGAGGGATCACACAGATACAAGGCCACATGAGAATAGAAAACAAAGTACGAACATTTAATGTGGAACATCACAGTATATTTTGTATATAGAAAGTTTGTATTTATTATCATCGTGGTAAAAGAATCGGTATTGAGTCTATCCGTTAGCATCGAAATAGAGTTTGAAATTTGAGCATCATGACAACACTACATACTGCACCGTGTCCAGGTTGGGCTACTCATCTTTTAGGTTTCAGATTTTACTTCCTGGTTGACATCACGCTAGGGAAACCCATTACTGTTACCTAGCAACCAAACTGAGCCAAAACTCCTCTAACGTACACAGAAATTATTATTTGGCAAGTACAAATTTAAGATAACACCTTTATTTTGTTGAAACCATTTTTAAAATATTAGGAGGAATGTGTTTCTTGTGTAAATTGTGACAAACTTTTGGACAGAATTCTCCCAGTGTGATGTCATCAGTGTGATGTCATCACTGTGGAACCCTCTAAACAGAGCTCTGCACTTCCTGTCATTTTCAACATATTTCTCTTTTCTTCACAAATTGCTTCTTGATTTGTGTAAAACTATAATAATCTTTACAACGGGTATTATCCCACCAGATTAAATCAAAATGGAAGAATCCTCAGAACCTGTCGTAGGTTCTTTAAATGCAGTGTTATTGTGATATTCTCCGTCTTGCAGCCCTGGCTCTGTGCAGAAACAGCAGTGGTAGCACCAAGCTGCTGGGAAGACCAAACCAAAGGGAAATAATGGGGATGAAACAAGAGCCTTCACCCATCACCTCAAAAAAGTGAATTAAAATGAAAGCAACCTCAGCAATGAACCTCACCAACAGTGTAGCAAGTATTAGCACAATGGTACAAAATGCTACACGTTTTGATTGGTCAAGTCTACACTTGACCTTTCCTGTGTCTCCTGGCTTTGGACGAACCAGAGCAGAAAGAACAGCAATGGTGCAATAAATGCATACAACCAGTGACAAACTTGGCAATAAAATTGAACTCATTAACATGTACAAGTAAAAAAAATAGGTCGCTATGTTGTGCGCAATGCAGAATGCCCAAAGGAAAGTGATACAGATGTTTCTGTAGGTAACGCTGCTCTGTTTCTTGAGACAAAAATAGAATACAGGGTGGACTACAGCTAGGTACCGATCGACGCAGGTGAGAGTGTGGAAAACTACCTGTCCAAAGCTGTCAAAGTTCATAAAAGCCATCCCAACTATTAGAATTGCGTCAGTGACTTCAATGTAAAAACTAAGGAGCACCACAACAGAACCTGCCACAGCAACAACCTCCATGGCGATGATGTTGAAGGTGAAGACATCTGAGTGGCTGAAATTTCCAGAGTGCCGTTTCTTCCACTTTTTGAAGGCGATATCGAGGGTCAGAAGGAAAACGGGAGAGCAGCGACAGAAGACAGTGACGAATGTCGTGAAAAGGACTCTCTCCTCCAGAGCTGTGCACAGGTCCATGTCTTCAAAGTTATGAAGAAAAGAAGAGTTATCCATCCTTCAAAAACAAAAAGACAGAAACAAATTAAAAAGACTAAAGAATTGATAACTTCAAAGGTGCACTGTGGAACCTTTTCTGGAAGATGTTATTTCTTTTCCAACGAGCCAAGATTCAGGTCTGATCTGTGGTAGTGATGGAACTTTCAGGTTTTTTATAGGATCCGAATCTTTTGGATCTGTTCATTTCAAAGAGACGTTTAAAAGACTGGCTCTTTTAATATTTATTTATATGACAGAAGCCAATGTGAGAACTTTTATCCACAAATTAATCACAGAGAGAAACGACCAAGGCTCAGATGTGTTTAAAATGGTTCAAACTGAGAGTGGGAGAGTGTTTCCCTTTTGGAACTGTCATTATCATGACAGATATGTTTTTTGGGGTGGTAAAAAGCTCTTGTGTCACCTGCTCTGCTTCTGTGATGATTCTTGTGTTGGTTCAGGAGTAATTGGTTTAAAAATACACACAAATTAGAAAGAAAAAAGATTCCGTTCATGCGAAAGAACAGTAAGAATTCACGTTTAAATGTATTTTTGAGCAGTAAAAATACCTGTAATTTGTTGTTGAATACTTTTAAATCCTTACTGTGGAACATTCCAGGCAAAGTAATAACATCTCCATGGAGACAACAAGATGGCAGTCCCTCCACCCAAAAAGTTACATAGTGCAGCCAAAATAAAACATACCTGTTGCAGTATTTTGTTCTTGCTGACTCAAAACGCAGCCGATCATCAAATGTGAAACCTGAGCAGGCTTGTGCCTTTTTCACCTGTTCCACTGATAATGGCAGATTCAAATCAATATATTTTACTATCCGAGAATGAACGCTTCATTATGTGTTGTGGCACATAATCGCCTCCTCTCACGAAGGGCAGTGTCACTGTCACATCAGGTCAGAGCTGCGCAGGTAGTTTGTGTAGTTATTGGCTTGTCACAATACTAAAATGAAAAACTCATAATAATTAACACCATAGTGAAAAAAACATGTCCATTTTCCACATCTGTATGATTATTGTACACAGTAGACCTACAGGCAAAATGCAAAAAACAACAAAAAAACAACAACAAAAACACTGTAAGCCACTCCACAGATCTGGGGCCTCATTTATAAAGGATTTCATATGAATTTTCTTAAGTGTGTAAACCTTGTGACCACAGGAGGCATGTGCCACACAATGATTCCATCTGCATGTGGGATCTATAAAACACGGATTACAGAATCTATAAACCACTTATTACAGGATCTATACAACACAGATTACAGGATCTTTAAGGGGACCACGCCCTCTACACACCTCCACTTCACGATAAAAGAGCAGACCACTCCCTCTCCACAGACCACGCCCTCTCCACAGACCATGCCCGTGTCATGTGACCAGCTCAAAGGCGATAGAACTCAGAGTTTTAATAAAAATCAATGCTTCTACAAAAGAAAAGCATTCAGAAGTGTCTTTATGTGTCAAAGCCATCCAAACACATGAATAATGAAGGCCAAGCGAACCATCTGTTATGTAGGCTCATCATTAAGAGCTGAGACACACTGAAAGAGCCAAGATCCAGACTTAGAACTCACAAAGTGTTCTGTTATTTTCATTCGTTCGTTGTCAACGGGAGCGTGCCCCATGATTGATCTGATAATAGTGTTATCTGCAGCAATGATGGATAAAACAGCAAAATATTGAACGTTTTTATTGTGTGGGGACTTTCATTTTATTAAAATGCACTTTACCGCCGATGGGTCATTCGGGCCTGACTCACTGGCGCCCGCTGTATCTGACCCACTGATTACAGGCCGTCTGTACCTCTGTGCAGTAGAGCTTATACTGTGAGCTGCACAGGGGCAGGGCTCCTCACACATTATCAGCTCTTGGCACTTGCCTCCTGCGCAGTAGAACTGGGGCTTTCCATAGTGGGGCACAGCTCATTTATACTGGGGCACATGCCGCAGTAAAAAGGGCCTGGTGACGTCCCTGTTGTGTTGTCAAATGTGGTTAGAAACTCACACGGTGAAGAATTTGGGTGTTAGTAAACCTTAAACTGTTTGCAGAAGTCCAGGCTCCTCCCTTTTCTAATGCATTTCTACCTCTTTCACAGTCCAAAGTTGCTATAAAGAAGCCGACATGGTAACTCTGCTTTCGAACATAGTTTTAAAAAGATTAAATGACAGTTTTGCACAGTTAAGTAAAGTTAAAGCAATCAACAGTTCTTATTAAACTACTGTAGTCATATTCCTCATGAAGTCAGCTGGGTGCATGTGTTGTTTTAGTGAAAGGTCATAAACATGCAAATTTACACGCTCCGATCTTATCAAATCTATCACTTAGATGTGCCATGCAAATATCCTTTGAAAACTGTGCTGCTGCTTAAAGTATTGGTCAAACCATGGTCCAACAGCAAGACAACCAAAGCAGGTGAGTGGACTGTTCACGTGGCCCTTTGGGGGACTCTTTCTAAGGCCATTTGGTGATTTCGCTAATGTAGGTTTAGTTTTAGTTATATTCATAGCTCCATTGTTAGGACAGAATATGTAAAGAATTAAAAGCTGTACTGTGTAACTTTACTGATGCCGCATGCTTGTCTTCATGAAACCTATTATTCAGCTCCACGAGGCATCTGTAATTGAATTATTGCAAGCTAGAAGTGTTTAATGCCCTACTGCGGAGCATTCTTGGCAAAGCAACATCTCCATGGAGAAATTACAGCGGCGGATCCTCATTCATTTTTACACCTGGTAAATGTTGCCTTTGTTAATGCAGTGTGGTTGGTTAAATTACTGTCAAAAGTAATCAGTATTTGCAGCTCTAGTTTGATTTTCCACTCTTCAAAAAGTGAAAAACACAACCTTTTATTTCACGGTTTGCAGTGGTCCAAAGTTATTCCTCACCTTTTGCATTCCAAACGTCCTAATAATTCACCACAATGAGTTTATGATCGATTTAACTTTCAGAGGCCAGAGAGTCATTTTGCCACCACAGTAATGCTAACAGCAACTAGCATGTTAACAGTGCACTTCCTGATTCTCGGAGAATAAAACGCTTAATAATTAGTTGCAGACAGCACACATTGGTCTTATATACCACGAGAGCTGCTTATACAATAAATGTGTAATGTGGTGAAACTAATTTTGCTCAACTACACAGAAAAATCCCATATAAGGCAAAAATGTATTATTTTAAACATTGCCACATCATTTTTTCTCATAAAAAACACGTCATATTTGTGCATGCTCTGTTTTAAAACCACATAACCATAACCACATTTCGAATAGAGATGCAAAACTGGGCAGTAGCTTGAGGACTAAAGGGAAGAGTGAGGGAGGAAGAGGGGCGGGGTCTGGAGAACTAAAGGGGACAGTGAGAGGGGAGGGGTCTGGAGGACTAAAACTCCGCCCCTGCAGCCTGGTGTTGTCAGAAACACCAAGCTATAATCTGCGCAGTCTTGCTGATGTCACATAGTACTTGAAAGTGCAGCGGCCACTGGAGGCAGCACACACTCAGTTTTAGACGTTTTTGAACACACAAGGACACGTTTATTTGATTTTAAAAATAAGTTAGCAACGTTTTCTGATTTATAGATTCTGTTCTGTTTGTCCATGACGAGGATGGAGAGGCCTCTTAAAACGCAGTGGCAGAGTTTAACCATAACTGCAAATTAATATACTAAATAATTTGTAAAAAAAAAAAAAAAAAAAAGGACTAGAAACACTAGACAATGCTATTAAAACATTAAATACACAGTTTAGTAGCAAAAAAAGTTGATTTGGTGTTTAGTTACACTTTAAATTCAGTTTCAAACTTTTTGCATTTCAGCTTTATCAGAATGAACTTCTCCTTGGACAAACACACTCTGATCTGCACATACTTCTACAATGCATGGAATGTTCTGTACATTTTGTTGCTTCCTGTTTTCCTGTCTGTCATCTACATTGGGTTTCAACAATGGAGAAAACCCAAAACGCAACTTCGATCGTCCGCCTCAAATCACTCGGATACCTTCACCTTCAATATGGCCGCTCTGGAGGTTTTCGGCGTATTGGGCTCTTGCTGTATTATCGTCTCTTCTTTCACTTCGCGTTCGGACTTGGCTTTGTCAGGAGGAAGTCTCATGTATATGGTATATTGTGGACAAATATTGTTTCATAATCTGATGTGTATGGAGCGGTACTTAGCTGCCGTCCACCCCGTCACGTACCTCAGATTAAAAAAGAACAGAAAACTCATACGAAATAGTTGCATTATCTCTGCTTGGCTGGTCATCTCTTGCATGGTAATCGTGTTCCAGTTCAGAAATCCATTTTTCAATTCCCTCTCTGTTTTCCTTACGACTGCGATATCTCTAGTGTCCATCACCTTCTTCTGCGCTAGTGTTCTCCGTGTTCTGATTCGTCCAGGGCCGGGGGAAAGGGGCGGAGACGGGGGACGCATTCACCAATCAAAACGTAGAGCTTTTTACACAATGATGGCCATTACGATGGTGTTGTTTGTGAAGTTTGGGATTATGTTTGCGTCCTGCATGATCGGCCTGTCCAAAGCGCTGACAGATTTCAAAGCGTGTATTTTGGCTGTGTCTGCGCGGTGGTTGACCACACCCAGTAGTGTAGTGCTGCCAGTGCTATTTCTGCTTCGACAAAAGAGACAAAAGGGCAAAGTAAAACAATAAAACAATATTAAGGCCAACCTGAATTTCACTATTCTGTGTTCTGCATGTTTGTCTATGACGGAATGTTCAGCAGTTACCATGGTGACACAATGCACACATTAGCAAACGCTGCCAAAAATCTATTTCCATAATCTAATCTGTTTGCACTGCTAGATTTGCTCTGTTGATATTTATTTACTTATTTAAAGTCAGACAAACATACAAGAGAGTCATTTCAGTTATTTTATTTTTTTATTCCACAACTTTCTAATTCTTTTTCTTGTTTGAATATTGACGTGGCCATAGACTTAAAGAGGGGGTATTGCACTTCTATGGGGTATCAAGTTTCAATTTTGTTTTTGGCTCTGACCCCACCCTCCCTTTGCTCTCTGCTCTAAATCACTCTCTCTTCAGAGCGCTATCACAACACATCTGGCTTGCATTTTGCTAATGAAACTACTGCACATTGTATCAGGTTTGTGAAGTTGTAGTGAATTGTTTTGTATCATGCTTTTGTTCTGGAAAATTGTGAGAACATGGGTGACGAGCTTTAGATAGGATCATATTACTAGCTGTAAGGCGTGTTCTAATAGGGTCCAGGAGAGATCGCTAGATTACTCAAACATGCATGGATGGCATCTTAAACCTCTTCTGGCTTGTTTTTGATGAGGAAACGTTATAACATAGTAGAAAGCTCCAAAAAGTTGTATTCTTATTCAGTCAAAGTTTATTTCTCTCTAACACCTTATTGTTTGCATGTCTTTATTTCATTGTAATCACTTAATCCTTATGTGTTATAAATAAAATATGGCTTGACTCAAATGTTTAATATAGTCTTTCCCTTTGATTGAAGTAGTATGCCTTTTCATTTCTTACTTTTTTCTCATGTGTGGAAAATGTATTACCAGAAATCAAAAATGCAAAACCCTTGTTATACTGAGTCCTATAGTCTCGGGGTTTTGTTCTTTGACTCCTGAGCCACAAACGATGTAATGCAATGTGGTCTACTCCATTCAGTGCAGTGAAGAGTACAGCGAGCGTTATATTGGAGAAACAAAACAGCCACTCCATAAGAGAATGTACCAACACCGTCGCAAGAGCAGCTTGGGACCCCAATCGGCTGTTCATCTCAAAGTCACTAACCACTCCCTTTGAAGTAGTGAGGTACAGATCTTAGCCAAAGAAAAGACATGGTTGGAGAGGGGAGTTAAAGAGGCCATTTTTGTTAGGAAAGACAATCCATCTTTGAGCAGGAGTCTATCATCTATCTCCTGTTTGTAACTCCATCCTCAGACCAAAATCTAAACTAAGAAAAACAAGCATGATAGTCAGTATGATAATGTGTGTGAGAGCCTGACCGATTATGCAAAATATGACTCAGGCATAGTTCACACTTAATGTAATATGTTAATGTAGCTCAGTAGACCTAACTAACAAACAGAAGCTGTAACCACTAGGTGTGTTAGCTTCAGTGTAGTTAGCTCCTCCCTCCAGATAGATGTAAGGCAGTGTCCAGCAGTGATCTGACCAGAACTGAAGAAGTGGCTTGGATGAGCAGCCAAACGTCTTCACTCTAAAACTTTTGCCCAGTTACAGAATTGAATTTTTCTTTTACCATGGATTATACGTGGACGACTGAGGGATCACACAGACATCGTTAAACACGTGTGGATGAAACAAAACACAACTCCAGGTATGTTTGTGATGAGGAAACAACATTACAATATAGATCAGGGCCCTTTACGATTTCTGCTAAAAAGTAAAAACTTTTTTTAATTTCAGGCTCAGGAAACACTGACACACATATAGTTAGTGGGCTTGTCTCTCCACAGACCTGACTTGTAACTTTATTAGTGAATGGCACTTTGTTGTGATGACGTTTACCGTGATGTCAACTCCCATTGTGCGCCGTAGTTTTCTAACGTCATTTAAAATGTCATCTAATGTTGTTAAAGATGAATGTGATTTAAAATGTCCAAATTATAACATAACGATCCAGGAGTGTCATAGATTATAACCACAAGCACAATATAACCTGTGTATTTTTGTATTTTTCCAGTTCCCATGATGGCGGCCAATGTATCTGACCAACTTTACTGCTTCGGAGATCCACCCGGTTCTTATATTCTTACTTCGTTCACTGTGGCCAACCTGCTGGTCCTGCCCCTATCTCTTTACGTTCTATATTTGGGGTTTTCTCAGTGGAAGAGACGTCGCGCAGCCAGCCACTTGGACCACTTCACTTTCCACATGGCTGCGATGGAACTGATTCCCACTTGCGGTTGTGTGGTTTTCTTTGTCGGTGCTTTTTATGATGACAAAAATTTGATGACGGAAAGTTTAAAGTTTTTCTCTCCCAACTGGTCCGCCAAATTACACTTCAACACCCTCACCTGTGTAGAACGCTACCTGGCAGTGGTTCACCCAATCACATACCTTGGTTTGAAGAAAAGGGGTGGGGTCATGATTCGAAATGTTAGCATAGCATTTCTGTGGCTACTTGCTCTGGTTTGGCCCGTGTTTAATTTAGTTTCATCTGATGTTAATGTAACTATTTTTCTTGTCTCGCTGTGTCTAGCTTTCGTAATCACCTCCTTTTGCAACCTCTCCGTTCTCTGTGTTCTGATTCGCCCTGGTCCGGCCAAAGGGGGAGGGGACAAAGTGAAAATTGACCAGTCAAAAAAGAGGGCCTTCCAGATTGTAAGTGCAATTTTTGGGGTGTTATTTTTGGCAGCTTTTGGGCTGTTGCTTTGTGAAACTCTATCTCTGACCATGGCTTCGAGTGAGTGTGTCCTTTGGAATGCTGCAGTCTGGTTCACTCTTCCATGCAGCCTGGTCCTGCCTCTGCTTTTTATCCACCGCTTGGACAAATAAATTCATAGTCTGAGTACTCAGTTACATTTACTCAGTTAGATTTGCTTGAGTAACTTGTTAAATAAATTGTACTTTTCAGAGTACGTTTCTAGCAGCATACTTTTACTCCCATTTGAATAATATAGCTATTGAGTAAAAGTTGTGGCTTCTCTTCCCACTGTAAGTCTAAAGTGACAAAAGCTTTATGTCGACAGAATGGAATCATTTGAACAGTTGCGTTTCTCGCAGCGCTCCATCAGATATATTTTTTTCCTAATTTTTGTGTCTATCCTTTGAAAATACCAGGCTTTGTGCATTATTGAATGTTTTGTCCGTCCAGTTACATTCAGCTGAAATTTTAAATCAGAAGCTACCTCTTAAATGAGTAGCACTTACTTTGTACTACTTGAGTAATATTTTGTAGTAATGTTACTCTTACTTGAGTACAAATCTTGGCTACTCTATCAGCTCTGATTATTTATTAGTGCCCTTTAAACATACCCTTGAGTACCTCTGCTCTGGCATTTCATGTTTTAGAACTTAAAATAATGGCTCTCCTAAGACAATATATACCTTGTTCTCACCAATGCACTCTCTATACTGGAGCTGGTGTTAGGACAACATCTACTCACATCAAGCACGGAATTACTATTGAAAACTACTAGCATTAGCATCCTTTTACAACATGCTAACACAAGCAAGCAGTTGTACAGAAAGCGATTTGCAGAAATGCTTAGAACAAGTCTGGCAATGATTTATGGGCTTAATAACTGTTCAGGACTCTCTGGACTTTTACCTGTGACGTAACAATCCTGGGATTTTGTTTTGTTTTGTTTGTTTTTATTATATTTATTTATACAGGGAGACAATGAGAGCATTTAGACTCTCTTTTTCATATGCACCCTGTTCAAAATATAATACAAACAAAAAACAAAACAAATAAGTACATAAATCCATTTAAAACATTAAAAAGAAGAGCAGGTGTGAGTATAAAAGTTTGTTTATAGATTATTAAATTGTGTTTGTGGCATTAAAGTATCCAGTTTTGCTTGTCTTTGAATTATATACAATTTTTGTGAAGCAAAACAGCCAAAAGCCCTTTTTCCCGTTTCAGTTCTGGTGCGACTGGTCCTTAGACTTATGCAGCCATGTGATCTGGTATTAAATGTTCCTATATCAATGATTAACAAGCAGGTGAGATATTCCGGCAGACTATGAAGTAACTGTGAAGTCTATGAAGTAAGGTGAACTAACTAAACAGGATTCATTAAACAAGTGTGATAGAAGCTACAGTAAATACAACTCCAGGCATGTTTCTGATGAGAGAACAATGTTGTAACATGGTGAAACGCTCAAGAAAGTCATGTTTGTGTGATGTGTCCTTTAAACCACATAACACTTTTCCTATTCATCCTCTTCATTTAAACACCTTTTATTATTTGCCTTCTGTGATTTTTCATCCAAATAAACGGCTTATGTAAAGTAATACAAAATATGCAAATAAACATTTTGTGAGCACCAGTTTAGTTTAAGTCAGTTATTTATTTATCTATTATAATGATTATGTATTACTTACTAAACGCATTTTTTTCTGCTACTTAACTGTGTATATGGTGTTTGAATAGCATTGTCTAATTTTTTGGCAACTCTAGTGCACATTAGGTAAATTTGCAGCTTTTTGGTAAAATTTCAAGTAGTTGGTGGCATCACAAAAGACTGTCCTGATTAAGTGTGGATACCTGTTAGACCAATCACATTGTTCCTTATATCTCCAGATCCTGCTCCTCTTTCCCCCTCACTCTCCCCTTTAGTTCTCCAGACCCCGCCCCTCTTCCCCTGCTCTAGTTATAATCTATGAGATCTGTGGATCATTATGTTATAATTTGCACATTTTAAATCGTAATATCCATGGACTTCCTCATTAAAAAACTGCGGTGTATAGTGGGAGCTGACGTGGGCGGAGTTTAGGGGTTTAGTCCTAGTTTAATTGATCATTTGATGTTGAAGTTGTTTATGTAACCTGTGCTAACCATGTGCAAATCATGCAAACTGTGTGTATGCACCTTACCACAACTCCCGTGTTTCCAAGTGAAGTCTACGCCTGCGAGACCAAATTAATAGTAGAAATTTGCCTCTTGGTCATTTCATGGAAGTGAAGCATGCAAAACGAGCACAGTTTGACAGCTGTGAAAGAGCATAGCAACTGAAGGCTTCAGAAAGGTTTGCTGATTTTAAACTTACAATATATTTGCTTATCATTTTTAAGCCATTTTCTTTCTCTTCTGATGCTTTCTTATGAAAAACTTTCAGATTGCCCTAATAAGATCATTTTGAAAGTTTGGTTAAAGGTGTAACTTTTCTAGTGAAGGTTCCACTATCTTATTGTCTTCCTGAAGATGTTTTTGGTTTGCTTGGTATGTCCCACACTGGCTGCAGTTACTCAAAATCTGCTTCTCATCAGATTTTAGAGGTTTAAGAACATGGTCCCTCTGATTAATCACATTAGATTTTGTGGTTTGAATGTCATTTAAATGATCTTAAATCAGACCGATTCTGCAAAATGAACTTTTCAAAGCTTTTAACCATGTTCTAGTCATTTCTTCTCATTGAGCCTCTGAAGTTGTATTTGAAGTGATTCATGTTTGAGTAAATCTTTAATCTCTTATTTTCAAGATGCCATTTTGCTGATTAACCCCCATTTTCACCTCCACACCCACTGTGACGTACGCACTTCCTTCTCCAATTTTATTTTCTCTATCGGATTCTGCAGCGTCGCGTAGTCATTTTGGTATATATATATATTTTTTTTTAATCCGCTGCTCAATTATAATTACAGAGCAGACACAAGCACAATAGGGCTGATTTAAAGGTTCAGAAATCAGATAGATATTTCTGCAGTAATACAAACACAAGAGACAGGCTTAACACAAATACAATACAAGAGACAGGCTTAATGCCATACTGTGGAACATTCCAGACAATGCAATAAAATCTATGGAGATAAGCAGTGCACCTTTGAGTCATGCAATGTGGACTATCAATGTGTCTCAAAGTAGTTTTAACAGTGAATAATGTGTGGTATTGTCTTTAAATTGCTTATGACAGGTTTTCACATTTGTCTAATTCTGACTTGGTTTGATGGGACAGTACCTGTGGTAAATATTTATCATAGTTTTACACAAGTTAAATGG